>LZPO01108039.1:0-11920 GCA_001675575.1 Neotoma lepida | reverse complement strand
ACTTAGGTGAGATACTTTTTAAAGTCATCTGTCCATATTCTCTGTGTCTTACACACATACAATAAAGATAGATTTACTGATACACAGCAGATTTTTCAAGCTCTATCTTTGCCTTCAGTTTTGTTTTTTATACGNAGTTTGGGAATGATCTGGGTATTTAATAAATTCAGGCAAAATACCAAGCTTTTCTATAATTTTGTTGAACTTAATCATTGCTTTTGTTAATGCTGGCATCGTGAATCCTAATTAATTTGGAATAATTTGGAGGAGAGACACATTTGAATTATTCAAATATTTGGATTATGCAACTGTTTACAATGGGTTTGTTTTGGGGTAAAGTTAGCTTAGTGGTTGCATACTTGCCTGTCATGAACACTATTCTGGGTTGATGCCAGAATAGAAAAAACAAAACAAAACCCTCAGAGTTGAGTTGTTTCCATCTATCAAACAGTTGTAAGATCCTGTGCTGGGTACCTGCTGTACCACAAGGCCGAGGAAGTGCCTCGTGTGCTGAACACACTGCAGTTTCATGGGTGCTTCNGTACCACGGACTGGGAGGCTGGTTTGTGGTTCTGGCTTTGTCTTTAGCTAAGGCTACAGTTAAACAGAGAAGCCACCTTCATGGTCTGTCCCCTTGTTAACGTATTGGCTTTACCGTGAACTTCTTTTGTGTTTAGTTCCTTGTTAGGATCATGTTTTGAAAAATTTGAGTACTAAACTTCATGTGGAAGTGTTGAATTCATTTTCCTATTTAATTAAAATAGTTAAAGTGTGCGCATTTTTTCTTAGTTTATTCAGGCTTTATGTGAATGAAGGGTGTTTTCGTGTGTGTGTGTGTGTGTGTGTGTGTGTGTGTGTGTATGTATGTATGTATGTGTGTGTGTCTGTGTTTCTTCTATTTTTTTGAGCCAGGGTCTCACTCTGTACTCAAGCCGGCCTAGAACTCATAAATTATGTGCCCAAGGCACCCGAGTACCAAGATTACAAGTGTGAGAGCTGCCGCACCCAGCTTCCTGTATGCTTTTGTGTGTGTACCTGTGTGTGTGTGTGTGTGTGTGTGTGTGTGTACCTGTTTGTGTGTATGTGTGTATATATGCCTGTTCGTGTGTGTGTTTGTGTGTGTGTGTGTGTATGTGTGTGTGTGCACTTGCACGCATAGATGCCAGGTTGATGTTGGGTATCTGTCAGTTCTTCTCACCTTATTTTTTGAGACAGTTTCTCTTACTGAGCCTGGAGCTCACTGATTGGCTTAACTGGCTGCCTGGCCAGCTCCCGAGATGAGCGTGTCTCTGCCCCCCAGTGCTAGGATTGTAGGAGCCTGGTGCTGGGCCTAGCTCTGTATGGGTGCTGGCAATCTGAACTCAGGTCCTCATGCTTGAGCAATGCAATACCAAGCAGGCCATTTCCCTAGGCCTCTGTGTGCCTTTGAACCTCCTGAGGACCTAGGTTGATGATTCCATAGATCTTTGTTGATGGGGCCCTGTGGCTTTCACAGCAGTGCAGGACCAGCTCTTTACGTTGATGTCATGCCCATGTGGGTGGNTTTTTTTTGTTGTTTTGTTTTGTTTTGCTGGTGGTAGGAGTTTGANATAGTGTCTTCTGTATCCCAGGCTAGCCTTGATCTTGGCATGTGGCTGAGGATGACAATAAACTTCTGGTCTTCCAGCCTCCACCTTCTAAGTGCTGGGATGACAGGCACACCTCACACCTGGGCTCCTGCATCAGCAAGCTCTCTGCCATATCTTCAGCACTGGTTTTAAAGATAAATCTGTGAGTTAAGAGTCTATACTTATGCCAGGCAGTGGTGGCACATGCCTTTAATCCCAGCACTGGGAGTCAGAGGCAGGTGGATTTCAGTGAGTTCCAGGCTAGCCTGGTCTATAGAGCTAGTTCCAGGATAGCTAGGGCTTTGCAGAAAAACCTTGTCTCAAAAAACCAAAAGCAAACAAACAAAACAACAACAACAACAAACCAATTCTACATTTATGTTTACATGAAGTATTCTTTTCAAAATTCTTGATTTTGTGCTTTCTTTGTCTTGTGATCTTTGAAGTGATGCTAATGGTGTTGGTCTCCAATCACTACTGTCTGCAGCTTCTTAGCTGTTTGGTTAAGAGTTGCTCCAGGATTCATAGAATGAAGAGTGCCATCAACTGTTTAAATACTGTCTTATATATCACCAGGAAAAAAATGTTTCTAGTCGTACATACAATGCTTTTTGATAAGTTGGAATTTTTGTTTTATAACTCTCAAAAGAGCCTATTTAAGACCTGTTTAGATACAGATTTTTAATCTTCCTCCTAGTCTTTGCTGCATGCAAAGTCTCTGACACGCAAAGGGCAGTGCTTTCTTTGTTCTGAAACTATAATACAACTTAATCTAGTTTGTACTTTGTTTTCCTTTCTCACTGGGTTGTTGCTTTGAGAAGAAAGCTTGTGGTTCATTCTTCAATAATGAGTATTTGTTTCACTAACATCATTTTTATGCCCTGCTACTCTCTGTGCCTTTCCAGTACACTTTTGTTTTTGCCTAACTTGTACCAATAGTGTGTATAACTTGATTCAAGCAGTGACAATATGAACTGTAACCATGTTTGATGTGTATGTAGGTAATGCCATCTGTGACCGTCATCTGGCTGACAGCAATTATAAGACGCTCTTCAGTTACAGAGGAAGTAAAATGTACATCTTAGAATTTCTGGAATACAGTGTCTTAGTTCTGAGAGCCGTCACAAAGTGCTAGAGAGTGGCTGGCTTACAATCAACAGAAACTTCTATCACACACTTAGCAGAGACTAGGACTCCAAGGACAGTGTGAAGAATAAATGATGGGAATATAGACTTGGGATGTCTTGGGATTCACTCTCTTTTTCCCTTCAAATTTCTTTATTTGTTTGGCATATGTACATATATGTGGACACGTNGGACAACTTGCAGAAGTAGATTCTTCTTTCACCATGTGAGTCCTGAGGATCTAACTCCAGTTGTCAGGCTTGATGGAAACAGGCTTTCTCTTGGCTCACCAACCAGCTCCCAAATCATGACAGGGAGACATTATTAGTTATGAATGCTCGGCCTTAGCTTATGCTTGTCTCACTAGCTCTTAAAACTTAATTTAATCTGTTTGTCTCATCTACATTTGCCTCAGGGCTTTTTACCTGTTTTCATTCTGTGTGTCCTATTCCCTGTCTGTCTGGCTGGCAGCTGCCTGGCCCCAGGTGTCTCCCTGTCTTTCTCTCTCCTCTTCTCCTCTAGAGCCTGAATTCCTCCTCCTACTTATTTTCTCTGCCTGCCAGCCCCACCTGTTCCTCTTCTGCCTAGCTATTGGCTGTTCAACTTTTTTTAGAACAATCAGTTGCCTTAGGCAGACAAAGCAACACATCTTTACATCGTTAAAGAAATTCAGCATAAACAAATGTAACACATCTTTCTCTATCTAAAGTAATATTCCACAACACCTTTCACCCACTAAGCCTCTGGCTTTTCCNCGTGGGATTTGCTTCTGGTTTTCAGAGAGGGCCCAGCTAGCCCCTCTTGTATTACTTTTATATGAGCAATCATCCTATTTCATGAGGTCCCTAGTAACTAAAGGCCCTATTTCCTGATATCATCTCACTGAGGGTTAGGAACTCAGCAAACTTTGGGGTGACACAGATATCGAGCCTGTCTCAGATGNTAGAGTTAAGGACACTAAAAGNTGAGAGNGAGCTGAATTGTCTGTTTCTGATTCCTTAGCAGCTCTCTTCTCTTTCCCCTTCACTCNCAGCTTTTATACAGCCTTGTCCTCATTTTCCTCTTGGTTTCTGTTCTCCTGCCCATAGACATTTCTTAAAGGACTCTTACTGTGTCATGGANCCCCAAGTCTGCACCTCCAGCTCCTTCCTCTGGCTCTCTAGAAACCTACATATCTCAACTTGAATGCAGGCCAGAATAAACCCTTGATCCCTCTTCTGAATTTGCAGCTTCTGTTGTATCAGTTAATGGAGCAATGTGGGCCATGCACCCCAGCATGTTTACAAGTGCAGCCTAACAAATTTGTAGGCCAGTGACGAGTCGCAATTTCAAAAGGTTGGACAACCAGTGAACTAATGGTAATTGTCATTTAACAGTCAGCCCACCTAAAGTCTCTAGCGGCGTTTTAATTTCCTATTCCTTTTAACCTCACCACATCTAAGGAGCTTTCGAATCAGAGTTCTCTAGTGGAGCTGAGGTTGGAAGTGTGCTTAGTGTGTGTGAAGCCTTGGGTTCACTTCCCAGCAGCAAAACAAAACTCATTCAAATTTAGGACTGCAGGTGGCTCAGTGGTTAAGAGTGCTTACTTTGCAATCACAAGGACTGGAGTTCTGCACCCACAGAACAAGCTGGGCACCTCACAGATGCCTGGAACCAGCTCCTAGAGATCCAGTACTCTCTTCTGACCTTGGCATGTGCATATACCTGCACACACATGTACATACCTTCATGTAGACATACACACAAATAAATACATAATGGAATAAGCCTTTAAAAAGTAGAATTTCAATTTGATGAGCCCTTGCTTTTATTTATTTTCTTGACTTTTGAGATGGTCCTTTGAAGGGAACCCTGACCTCCACCTGTTCATCCCTACACGCCTACTAGGCTGGCTCATCTTGTAACATGCTTGTCATTTGTTCTTCTCAAAAATGTCTCCTCTGAATGGGAAAAAAAAGTCTCATTGCCTATTCAGGTTTAAAGTTGAGATATTCAGAATATACATGCTCTAGCCCATCTTCTTCACCAGTTTACGTGTAAGCTTTTTCTTGTTTGTGCCATTTTCTTTGGCCTANATGATCCTCTCCCTTATCCGTCTTGTCGTTTAAGATCTACTGTTGTTCATTTTCTGTGTGTTGTGTTTATGTGTCCTTTTCTTGAGTTTCCCCATAGGAAGAGCAAGTTCTTGGAGAGCATGAACTATCATAGCGTCATGTTTGTTTGATGGCTTTTCTGGAAATCAAACCTCAGCTTGCACATACCAGGCAGTGTTCCACCATTGCACTACACCTCTTTCCCTCAAAATGTCTTTAAGTGGATGGAGAGAGAGAGAGAGAGAGAGAGAGAGAGAGAGAGAGAGAGAAAGAGATGTGAATTAAGTTAATTTTTTTGTACATTTATTGTGCATAGCTTTAGGCATTATATAGATGATTAAGAGAAATCTTTTGATAGTTAAGTTTTTCCAGATAATCTCAGTTTTTTTAGGTATTTTTTTTAATGTGTGTGAATGTTTTGCCTGCATATATGTATGTGAACTACATGTGTGCTTCATGCCTGTAGATGCTAGAAGAGGATGTCAAGTCCCTTGGGACTGGAGTTATAGACAGTTGTGAGCTACCATGTGGTTGCTGGGAATGGGACTCCCATCCTCTGGAAGAGCAGACAGTGCTCTTAACCACTGAGACTTGTCTTCAGCCCTAGATAAATTTATTTTAACTTGTACACAAAAATTATTAGTGTAATAATGTGATGTTTCAATATTACACAATATTTAAATTGGGTAAAACAGATCTTTGAATTTCTGACCCTCCTGCCACCACCTGCCAGGTGCCTGGATTACTGGCATGCACCACCACGCCTGGTTTTAGGTGGTGCTGGGGATCCGACTCAGGGCCTGCACTTGCCAGGCAGGCACTGTACCTACTTAGCTACATCACAGCTCCTCATTTCTCTGGGGTAAAAATTTTAAGCTTTCTTCTAGTTTTGAAATGTATAGACTTGCCAACCTGTAATCACTTTGTAGTGCACTAACATATCAGGAGTGAGGGGTGGAGTAGGTTTGAAAGAAATCTGTTCATTTCAAAGGATAATTTCTTGAGAGGAGATAANTCCCGAAAAGTTCAGCACCAGCAACAGAGGAAACCTAGGAAAAAAACGAAGCCCCCTGCACTTACCAAAAAACACAAGAAGAAGAGAAGGCGTGGACCTCGTCGACCCCAGAAACCAATTCCCCCTGCAGTGCCCCAAGGGAACCTCAGCATGCCCACCAGCGTCTCACTGCCAGTGGAGGCCTCGCAGATCCGGTCAGTGGGGCAGCGGGTTTGTTTTCCTCTGTGTGGTGTGACCTGAGCACACCTGCTTTCTGTGCTCAGGGTCATTCCTAACCTCCACAGTCCTACCCTGTAGCTGTCATAGATAAACTTAGCAGTGGCTAGCTAAGTTTGCAGTACACATTCATCAATGTTCTCAGTTTTTTATTATGGCAAGGAAAACAGATGCTGAAATTGAGAATGTAATTGTATACTCTTAGGGCTTTCTGTTTTAACAAATTATACACATTATAATAGAAGTATTTAATTAGAAATAGGATGTTTTCAAATTTTGGCAGATTTAAACATTTTGATCAGATGAATTTCAGCTCAATCCCGTTTATTTCATTTTTAAAGTTATTATCTTGATCAGATTTGAAATTTTGCTAAAACATAGATATACTAAGTAGTGATTCATTCCACTAATTCAAAGTGAACTGTGATCTGGTAATGGTCATCTTAAAGGGTAAAGGCTTTCGGAGTTTGTGGCTGTATGTAGTGAGGTGTGTCTTTCCGCAGCGTTTCAAATTTCCTTCTCATAAAGTGAGGAGAAATCTTTTATTTATTGAGATAGTCTCATGTATTCCTAGACATCCTCACTTCACGTAGCTGCGGGTGACCTAAACTTCTGACTCTCTGGCCCTTACTCCCCAAATGTGGGGACTGGAGTCATGTGCCACCAGCAGCTTTGGGAGGGGTTGTTTTCTGTTACTGTCTCCTTGTTTGTGCTGAATGTCTAGGGAACCTGAAGTACACAGTGAGGGGAGGTGGGGGCAAGCGAGACTAGCTGCACTGTCTTTGCAGTAGCCCTTCCACGCCAGAGCTGAGTGCCGATGAGTTGCCGGATGACATTGCCAACGAGATCAGTGACATTCCGCATGACTTAGAATTGAACCACGAAGACTTTGCGGATGTCCTGCCACGGCTGCCTGATGACTTACAAGATTTTGATTTTTTTGAAGGTATGGTCAATGTTTTACTTAAGGAACTGATTTAGAAATGGTTCCCAAGAAGGGAAATAAGTTTTATTTTATTTTCAGCTTTTGAGACAGGGTCTTAACCATATTGAATTCACAATGCTCCTGTCTCAGCTCTGGAGCCCTGGGATTATACCCAGTGTCACCAAATCCATCCTAGAAATATTAATAACTTTTATTATTATTGCTGAGTGCATGATGTATGTGTAGGTTTGCACAACGTGGAGGGCAGAGGGTAGCTGGGGAGTGCATTCTCTTCTCCCACCTTTCCATGGGCTCCAGGGTTAGACTGAGACTGTTGGGCCTGTGGGGCGTGGACCCTTACCCACTGAGCCACTTACTGGCCAGTTTATTATTAATTTTTTTAATAAAATAGCCTTTTGCAGTGTATCTGAAATATTTTCCCTGACATAAAATGTCTGTCACTATAAGTAGAAAAAAAAATCACTAAAGTCATTTTCAGAAGGTGAGGAATACATAATTTATTTAATCATATTATATACTTAGTAGATTTATACTTTAATAGCTCTGTAATTTTGTTCCATTAAAGTGAATGATTTTCCTTACTGTTTTGACAGTGCCATATTAGTTTATTAAAATCTCTTACAGCTTGTTCTGTCTTTGGAGCCAGGCATGGTGGTGCGTGTCTGTAAACCAGCAAGTGCTGGGATTAAAGGTGTGCACCACCGTGCCTGGCCAAGGAGGAAGACTAAAGAGTAGCAAACACACTTTGAAAGGTAACCTATGGGATTGAAGAGACAGTTAAGGGCGCTTGCTGCTTCTGTAGAGGACGCAGGTTTGGATGTCCTCACCAGTGGCTCACAACCTCCTCTTACTCCAGCTCCCGGAGATCTGACACCCTCCTCTGGACACCACAGATACTGCACTCACTTGTTGACAGACAGACGTAGATACATATATACACATAATTAGAGTAAATCTTTAAAAAGAAAAGAAAGGTAATTTATGAAAGAAACTNAGTGTTTACCATTAAATACGTGCATGGATTCTGTGTTCTCATATCCAGCTGCAAGAATGTGGTGTAGACCAAGTAATACAGACCTGTCTTGTTCTATACTGCCTTCATTTTTTTATGTTAATGGTATTAAAATCATTTTAGGTGAAAAACAATGTATAATCAAATGGACATTGAGTTTTAAATTGGCAACCATTTAGACTCCTAAGAATTCAACATTATGAGGGCTGGAGAGATGGCTCAGTGGTAATAGTGTCTGCACTCTTCCAGAGGTCCAGAGTTTAATTCATAGCACCTGTATTTGGCAATTTACTATTGCTTATAACTCCAGCCCCAAGATCCAACACCTTGGCCTCCATAGGCACCCACATTCCTGTGGCAGAAGTTCACACAGGCACACCTACTCATAAACAAACATAAAAAGAATTTAACAGAGCAGGCTTGATGATACACGCCTTTAATCTCNGCACTTGGGAGGCAGAAACAGGCCGGTCTCTATGAGTTTGAGGTCAGCCTGGTCTATAAGTTTTAGGCCAGTCAAGGAAGGCCTTTAATCCCCACACTCGGGAAGCAGAAGCAGGTGGATCTCTGAATCCGAGGCAGTCTGGTTTAGAGAGAGTTCCAGGACAGCCAGAGGTACACAGAGAAACCCTGTCTCAAAAAAGAAACTTTTTTCTTTTCACAAAGGACTTTTTTTTTTTTTTTTTTTTTTTTTTTCCTGAGACAGGGTTTCACTATGCTGCCCTAGCTGGCCAGGAACTTGCTATGTAGACCAGATCCATTGGCCTCTGCCTTCTAAATTCTGGGCTTAAAGGTGTGTGCCACCAAGCCTGGCAAGGAGGAATCTGTTGTGATAGGATAGTGTTTAAAATACTCGAATGTGTGACGTTTGCTGTGTGAGTCAGCTATGAGCTCTACTGATGCTGCCGGCTTTGGTTACTGCAGGAAAGAACGGAGACCTCCTCCCGACCACCGAAGAAGCTGAGGAACTTGAGCGGGCCTTGCAAGCTGTAACTTCTCTCGAGTGCCTGAGTACAATTGGGGTACTTACCCAGTCAGACGGAGTGCCAGTTCAGGGGTTGTCAGATAGAGGAATGGGGGTGTTCTCCGGGGGTACCGATGCTTCAGGAATCCAGTCCTTGAGCCGAGAAGTAAACACGGACCTAGGGGAGCTACTGAATGGACGTATAGTACACGATAGCTTTTCTAGTCTGGACCTGGATGAGAACCTACTCCGCTCTGCTTCTCTGTCTAACCCACCTACACCCCTGGCAGGGCAGATCCAGGGGCAGTTCTCTGCCCCAGCCAGCGTTGGCCTTACTTCTACCACTCTGCTCAGCCAGAGTGCACTTGGGGAGAGAGCCTTCCCAGGACAGTTTCATGGACTTCATGATGGCAGCCATGCCTCCCAGAGGCCACATCCTGCCCAGCTGCTGAGCAAGGCAGATGACCTAATCACCTCACGACAGCAATACAGCAGTGATCATTCACACTCCTCACCCCATGGAAGCCATTATGATAGCGAGCACGTGCCGTCGCCCTACAGTGACCATATCACCTCTCCCCACACATCTTACTCTGGTGATAATATGGCAGCTACCTTTTCAGCAGAGATGCCCATCATGGCACAGCACTTGCTCCCCACCCAGCTTGAGGTGCCACTTGGAGGAGTGGTCAACCCCAGAACTCACTGGGGGAATCTCCCCGTCAGCCTTGGCGATCCCTCTGCATTTAGCAACCTCCTTGGCGCGGATGGACACCTTCTTTCCACTTCCCTCTCCACGCCACCCACCACGTCCAACTCAGAGACCACACAGCCTGCCTTCGCCACCGTTACCCCAAGCAGTTCCAGTGTGCTTCCGGGGTTACCACAGACCAGCTTCAGTGGCATGGGGCCTTCCGCTGAACTAATGGCCTCCACCTCTCCCAAGCAGCAACTCCCGCAGTTCAGCGCAGCCTTCGGCCACCAGCTGAGTTCTCACAGTGGCATACCTAAGGACCTGCAGCCCAGCCACAGCTCGATAGCCCCTCCTACCGGCTTCACAGTAACAGGTGCCACGGCTACAAGTACCAATAATGCATCTCCCCCTTTCCCCACCCCTAACTGAGTCCGTGTGCTCGCAGGCAGGTGGAACCTGGTGTTTTCTATCTTTGTTTCCTCCTTTGCACCCCTCTCCTCTTTTCCTACAGAAGATTTAAAAATAAAAGTGGGGATTAGCGGGACTCCCCCTTCCCAGTCAACAGTGGCCGCGCAGCGGACCTTGCGTCAGTGTTCACGTGTGCTCCTTAGCACTGGTGCTCATCCCTCCTGGCGGGTCCTCTCGGCCTGGCGGTTTTCTCTGGTGGCTCAGCACGGTGACTGGATAGGATTGATTTTTTTTTTTTTTTTCAGCAAGTCCTGGAAGTGGAAGATACCTCAGATTACCAGTGCCCTTTACTATTTCCTAGTGTTCAGATCAACGCTTTCCATTCTCTAGCCAGGTTTTTACGTAGGTTGTTCTAGATAGAGTGGCCCTATTGAGAGCCTGTGTAGCAGGTGGTGTGTGGAGGCAAATCAAAGCTCTGACTCAGCACCAACTGCCCAGCACCACAGTGAGGCCTGAATGCCATTCCTAACTGTGATGTGGTTAACCGGAAAGAAAATCGTCTCTTGACTGCCTGTGAGTGCGTGTTCACCCCTGTGTGTGTTTCGTGCAGTGCAGGAAGTAGCTGTCATGGTATATTTTTTTCTTTTTTTACTCCCAGAATAAGCTTAAGGCCCCCTTTTCCCTCCTTCTGTCTCATACCTAGCAAGGTTGGCCCTTCCTTCCTCCTGAGTTGACTAAAGCATCCTGAATTGGGAGGGGGTGGTCTCGTCCAGCCCTTTCTTGCTGAAGATCAGCCCGTGAAGAAAGGAACCACACANGGCTGGATTCACNTCAGTGATGGGGAATGCCATGGCAACTAACCTTGCGTGGCCGCAGGGCTGCTCAGGGGTAGAGCCTCACAAGTCACTTTGCCTTTTCCATGTGTGTTTGTTTCAAAATCCCTCACTCATGGAACACATTTGCAAGTTGTAATTAAAGAAAATATTTTGATGTGGAAAAGCAGGCTAGACCAGATAGGTTTGAAAGATGACATCTGTGACCTGCTTGTTCTGCCATTCGCTCCTAGTTTTTACATGTTTACAGTTGTGATTCTTTGGTGAGATTTGTGAACTGTTGAGGACACGTGTGGAATCCGTGTACCAGTTGTGAAGTGATGTGTAATATCAGAAGGACACACATTTTAAAGTTTCTTTCAAAGCAAAATATGGAAATTAGACATAAATTTGATTTACCTTAGGTATTTTTAAAATAATTTAAGTACTTAAGGTGAAGTAAATTTGGAAATTCTTTTAAAGTACCAAGGGTTTCGGGTAAAAATCTTATTGGTTAGTGCAGTTGGTGACTATGAAGTGATGTGTGGGGTTTCTTCTTGCTTGCCTTCCCCTCCAGAGAAGGGTAGAGCTTCACTTTCTACTCTGTTTTGCTGAGGTTTCACTGTCCATTCGGATACCATTGAGTATTCATACCTGAGTTCAATCTAATTTACATATGTATATTTTAAAAAATAAGACAACGTATCTGTTAATGATGTGGTACAGTAATTCTTTTGTCAGGGATTGTTTGATCCTAATTCCTTCCTAACAGTAAAGGTTGGGACATATTTTCCTCCTCCTTAGGTGCATTTTCTTCATGCCATGCTAGTTCTAACCAGTCCCTTCTGGTGAAAGCTTTCTTTCTCTGCTTTGTAAAGGAATGATGGTGATCAGCAGGCATTATGCAGATACCATGTGCCTGAGCTTTTGGAGAGAAAGTCACATGACTATATGAAATCATGATATGCCCTATTTTATATTTATTGAATTTGAGGAGGGCAAAATATGTTTGTAATATATTTACTTCT
>LZPO01108038.1:178393-199853 GCA_001675575.1 Neotoma lepida | reverse complement strand
ATAGAGGAAAGGGGAAATTAGATAAGAAATTATTTTATTTTTAAAATTTAGGCACAATAAATAATGGATATATAAAGTAAGATAGAGAAAATTTCTCCTTTTCTCTCTCTGTCCATATTGACAGTAGACTCAAGTACAAAATTATAAAAGAAAGATTCCCTTTTGCTCTATTTACTATAGTTTAANCTCTTAAACATATACATGAAACAGTATGCTGTTAAATTCTTTGTCTTTTGGTTCTAAATCAAGTGCTGCTGCCAGCCCCAGCTNCAATTGCTCATTGTGGCAAGTGGCACTTACATCATCACACATTGCTGATATTACTTATTTATATTGTCAGTTCCCATCTTTTGGCTTTATNCAAATAATTATGTAACAAGGATGAATCCTGTGATGGTTGGTGTTGTCAATTGCTGGAATCTAGAATCATTTGGGAGATAAGTCTCTGGGCATGCCAAGAAGACTGGTGCCTTGATTGTATTAATTAATATGGGAAGATCTTTCTTGACTGCAATGTATTCAGCCACTCCAAACTCCCACTCCTTTGACTCCCTTGAACTGTGAGCCAGAACAAACCCTTTCTCCCTTAAGTTACTTTTTCATTCCCATTACAGCAATAGTTAAAGAAACAAGACAACTCCCATCCATATGTCTTTGTGGCACCAGTGAGTATTTATAAAGATTTGTTTAGTAAAGTGTCTGGAATGGTGATTGGCTCACTTTTTCTTTCTTCTGCATCCTGGTTCTGCTAATTGCTTCAGTTTATGCTGTATTTCGAGACTTCTCTTAACAGTGTCATCTTCCACCTCTCATGGGTTTTTGTCATCATTTTCTATCTAGAATGACAGTATTATGCTTCAAGAAATTTTTGTTTAATAATAGGATCGCACATTCTTCTGGAAATGGGAGGCCAGTGGTAAGGCTTTACATTACACTATGGAAACAACTCTACAGAAGGTGGCATCTCTATTCTTCATTGAGAAGGTTGACGTGCTACCAACATCTTGAAAAGCTTTCACATTTACAGGTAGAATGACTCTTTGACATAATCATTTCATCATCATTTGGTTTCTATTGAAATCNGCTTATAAGATGGTAAACTGTTTTTATACAAAATTATTTTACTGTCATATTCTCAAAACCTGATCATTACCCAAAACATATCACATTAACATTTGTTGAACAAAAAAAGTAAAATCTGTAACTTTGAGCCCTTGAGTCTCAGCAAATGATATTCTAACGTGTAATGCCTTGGCATGCTGAGTGCTTTGAGCTGAAGGTCATTAGAAGAACTTCAAATGACCTCCATATGTCCTGATTTTTCTTCTCTTATGCCTATCTTTCTCTTCCCAAAACAATTCAGGATAGACATCAGGATGCATTATGACACCAATGGATATGCCAAAGTGGATGGGGAAAAGCCCATGAGACTTCAACACTACACAAAGAACTATAGGCAACTGAGGAAACCTGTGGACAGAAGAGGTGATCTTCCCCAAGAAAGGACACATTAACTGCTTATCCAGTGCCAAATGATACATACAAGTACTAATGCCAAACATTTATACAAGTAACATTATACAGACTGAACAAGTAATACTTAGGAATATGTGTGTGTTCAACATATATATATAGCTGAATGTAATAACAACTAGTGAAAAGGGAGGCTATTAATTTAGAGGAGAGCAGGGACAGGTATGTGAGAGTGATTTTGGAAAGGAAAGGGACAGGAGAAATGCTGTAACTATACTTTAATCCAAAANGAAAATAAAGCAGCTTGTACCTTCTATCCTCCCTCGCCACTTTCTGGATATGGTCTGGCCATAAAAATTTTCTCAAACCTATCTTGTCAAAGAATCCTACTGCAGAAAATCTCTTCCCTCATATTCAAGAAGAAAGAAGATTCTACACAAGGACCTCAAAAAGAATATGAACAAAGAGTCTTGTTGTGTTTCCCTTTCAGTCTCTTGTTGTTAAGTCATGCCCTCTGTCTGATCACATTTCTAAAATGGCATCCATTGTTCATCAAAGATAAACAGAACAATAGATATCTCTTTCCTGGATCTTCCAGTCTTCTCTACTGAATGTTCCAATGTCATATAAAACATAGATGAAATGCATTATTCATGCCTTTCTTTTAGGCATAACCCACATGATGGGAAGGCAAGGCCTCATGACTTGCTGCCCCCACTGCCATCCTACATCCTTATACAAACCAATATCAATGTTGCCCACACCCAAATCTATATAAATCCCAGAAATAGTTTATCCCAGATGCCCTTTAATCTTTCCAGTGTTCACATAATCAGAAATTGATCACAAGAGCCCTCAGATTTTATTACTTGCACTCCGAAAATTATTGGCAGTATTTTGTTTTGCTCTGTAATTCCTAAACTTCAACATATTATTATGGTAAGTTCCCTGTTTTGTGAGAATTTCGGCTCTCATGGACAAAACAATGAATAACAAATTAGATTTAAATCTATGTTATCTGAAAAGTATATGTAGAATCTATTGTTGTGTTTATAACAGTTTATTTCAAAAGATATTTAACTGATTTTAAACCAATAAAAAAGTCGTGCATCAACAAGTAGTTGAAATGTATCAACAGTGTCAGTCTTGTTGATATTTAGTTCTGCAACTCCAGTTGCTCCATGTATGTGTACATAATCTCTGAAATTTCAAGATTACAAATTTCCAAATGATGGAATTACGTCAAGATTAAGCTTGGAACTTTGTCAATTAAAGTCATGGTGACATAATTGCCTTGCCTTGCCTTCCCTTCCAAACTCTGTAAAGCTGCTCTCTAGTCCAGCAGGACTCTCTTACTCAAATACAGAGAAAAATGCTTTTTAAATTTCAACTGTCNATACAGAAAGTGAGCTATGATTAAGGTCCATGCCACATGCACATCTACAGTGTTTTAAGTACCTTTAACAACCCCATTTCAAACCCTAATTGCTTTTGATCTGTAGTGCATCAAAAATCTTCTGTCTAAACCCTGACCCTTGTTTCTTTTTTCTCTTATTCCAATTGATCAAATTTGGTCCAGTCCAGCTGAAGCATATGAGTTATTAGGAGCTGATGGGTGTGCACTCACTAGACTGCTTCTTCCTGGATACTGTGCTGCTTCTATGGTGACCCTACCCAAATGCTCTGTGGTGTGCCAATCTCAGGAAACTCATTTCTAGTGAAGACAAGAAAGAAATACCTCTCATATTCTAGCTGCACATTTCTTATCTGAATAACTGTATTGAACTTATTTAATTCGTATTTTCTTTAAAAGAAATCTTCTGGTTCCCAGTCGATAGTCATAAATTGCAAGTACCAGCTCATCATCTCTTTTATGATTTATCTGTCAACTGTCCTTACTCATCATTTTGCATTTTATAAACCTCTGTGTATGCTTCCTCAACTTGTATGAGACTGATTGGAGATGAATTAAACGTTGCTAATCCAAGGCTTCGACTGGCTACTGTCTGCTGCTGTTTAGTGACTTAATTATGTTAGACAAACTAAATTGTTTCAAATGAACCTTCACAAAGGTCCTTAATAAAATAAAGTAGTGATTTTATTTTGTGTTATCTGCTTTCTGCCAGAAAGCTCTCTTGGGGTTTCTGCAGTTTGCCTTTCTCTCCTATTAGCTAGCAAGCACAATCTACTGAGCCTGTGAACCTTGCAGGAGCTTACGCTGAAAATATTTCTTTCTTTGACAGGCACTGTGGTAAGATTTGGAGCTGCTGTGTAAGCAGCAAGATTTAGTGGTTTTCTCTTAAGGGAGCTGGTTACAGAAGTGACTTAGAATGCCTCAGGAAAGAAAGAAGAACTTTCATATTGATAGTGTGTGGAGGGGATAACTTTATATACAATTCTTAGTTGAGTGGATATTTGAAATAGAGAGGCAGTTTTCATAGCAGAATTTAAAATGTCAGCAAATTCATAGAGGGCTTGCCTTCGACAGCAGGCAGTAAAAGGTATTAAATTTTAAAATAAGAGGTTCCATTATTTCTTCAGTTTGCTCTGTGCATGCCAGAAGTTCAGCGGGAAGGGGAAACCTCAGTCTGTTATCTCTAAGATGGCCCATATTAGCCATGATTTCCTCAGTTGAGGACCTCCCCCCTGTGCCTGTGATGAAAGGTTGATGTGCACAAAATAGTTCTCATGCCCACGGCAGTCTGACAAGAAGGTCAAATCAGTAAAAAATATAATAGGATAATACAGTTACTACACTTCTGAGCAAGGTGTGCACTGTGTAGCAGCTAGAGTGGAGACCTCTGTGGAAAGGGGTCAGACAAAAGGGGTTCTTTGTGGGAAGAACTCTGTGGGACAAGGGAAGCTTTCCTGACTTCTTGTTGCTATTCTTAGAGTTCCCTCGCCACGAAGCCTGAGCTCAGCAGAACTGGTCTATTGTACAGAATTATTTCCTTCCCCTCCTGTGCACATTCCCACAAGAAAACATCAGCAAGCCAACAATACAGAACTCTTGTCTTTCAAAACTGTTCCATCTCCAAAATTCTTCTTGCTTATCAAATACCAAACCACAGTGGGACTTCTTGGTGTTTTAGTTCTTTTGTTTTGCTACAGCATGATGAAGCTGACACAATAGAAATAGAAGAGGAAAAGGCAGCATTTCAATTACTCTTATTAGAATGCTTTATCTTTGCAACATGCACCTTAGTTTCTAACTGGTATATGTCTATCAAAAATATATCTCTAGATCTGTCTTTACATATTAGGTGGACAATATCAGAAAACATAAAAAATACACTTTAAATATATCATTAAAAATTCGAGCTGGGGCTGACAAGGAGATGCATCAGGCAAAGACATTTGCTGCATAAGCCTGATGACCTTAAATAATCCCCAGAACCAAGTAAAGGTTGAAGGAAAGAATGGNGCCCACAAAGTTAGCCTGTGCCTTCCACACAGATGCCATGCCACACATTGACACATAAACATCANACACACATGCCATATACACATATACAAATGTCACATACACACATCCTATCACATACACACAAATATCACACACACATCACATGCACAAACATTACACACACATACATGCAGGCATCACATACAGACAAAAATCACACACACACATAAACACAAACATCACACACACACACACACAAGTCACATACACACACACATTTCAATCATCCAAATAAGAAGTTTTATTATATTCTTCATTAGAAAAAAGAAAACACAATGTAAACATCCTTTATTCCACACANCTAAAGTAGAACACAATGAGAAAATAAACAGCTTCCTTCCAGCAAGCTTGGGGAAATATTAACAAAGAACTCCCAGAAATTTAAACCTTAATAGCACTCAGAGGAGGTCTAGGAGGGATTCATAATTAGGCCTTTGGGGAAACATAGAAAAGAAATATAAAGCTGAAGAGGTATAAAGAAAAGTCTGTTAAAAATTACTCTGGAAAATAAGGGACCTAGTTTCATTTTTAAAATATGAACTCTCCAAAAACCATGCCTGATGCAGAATCTTTGAATGCCCAACCTAAAATGCAACAGATTTATCAGGAAAACCAATAACAAGAGCAACAAAAAAGAACTCCCACAGCCACCTCAATACCAGGACTGATGGTCAGCTTACAGAAATCATCCAGAGGAGTATACACTAATGTGTGTTAAAACACACTAGGAGCCAATCATAGTCCTCAGACTTTGAGCAAAGCATCAACATTAGGAATAGNTGTCTTTGGTTCTCTAGTTTTTCTGAACAGATAAATATAAAATTCTGTAAGTCATAAAATGGCCATTTCTTTTATTTCTCTCAAGCATCTTGGGAACTTGTCTTCTGCCTCCTTTGTAGTTATTTTCATTCTCCTATAAGTTTTTTTTTTCCTCTGACTAAAATTCCTAGAAAAGGATGATTAGAAAAGTACACAAGGAAGGGAATGGTGTTAAGAGGTCATCATGTTAACACAATCCTTTTTTAAAAAATTAGTAAAAATTTGTTTTGACAGTTTCAAATATGTACATAACATATAGTGACAATTTTCACCCCAATCCTACCCATTTCCCAGCTATTCCTGTCTACTCCCTGTCTTCCCTAAAGTCTCTTTTTTGTATCCATGCTTACTCCTGTTGTTTTGTGACACTGAGTTTAATTAGAGCCATGAGTGTGAACATGGGCTTGGAGCTTTTTGTTGGACCCTGATAGACCCAGCAGTAGATACAAAACTAGAGACAGTAATTTCTCTTCCCCAAGAAATGANTAGCCAATAGTTCAATAATAAGGCTAATTAGAAAGTAGAAATTCAATAAATTCAATATATTTTGGAGACTATAATTTTTTCATGTACCTTTTCCTATGTGAGTGCCATAAGTGCAAGCAATAGACTTGATAGTCCATGCATCTAACACTAGTTATNTAATTCTTAGATTGGACTAAAAGCAATATTCTTCTTTGTTTGATTGGGTTTTTGTTTATTTGTTTGCTTTGTTGTGTTTTGCCATCATTCAAGAGGGCCCAATCCTTACTTAGGTCAACAATAACATGATTGCGTTCAGTACTTTGCCAATGTTTCATCAGCAGATCCATATCTTTTGAGCATGAGAATGAATGACAGACAATATCAAAATCAATAAAAACAGTAAAAAAAATTAATAAACAATAAAAAGTAAGAAAAATTTAGTTCTTTCAAAACTTTGTTTGTGAATATCAAAACTACATATATGATACAAAAATGAAGCAAAGTGTCACGTTTTGCATGGAAGATTCTTGGTGAATGGTGTTGAATCTTTTGATCACTGCAAACGCTATCATAATGCAGGTATCAGAAAGCAACTGTATTTCAATTCTAAGCATATGAAAAAGCATAGTATATTTGTTTGCATTAATACTAGCTAATCCAAAATATAATTTATTAAATATCTCTCTAGAAAATAGCTTAAAATAAAGGCAATTGTAATTACAACTTAGCTCTAGCTGGTTTATTATATATAATATAGAGGCTTAGAAAATATTACCCTACAACCAGCACCCCAACTTCCTCAGTGAATATAAAATCACACACATGGCCAACACACATACACATATATACTAATACTCAACACACACACATATGCATCTATAGCAAAAATGTATTACAGCAAAGAGTTTGAAACTTTTGCCTTGAGGCTTATGGNAAATGATGAAGAATTGAAACCGTCTGGAGAAAAAGCCAACAATTCCTGCTAATAACTCCTGACTCCCAGTTCTCCTTTTCTTTCCTTTTTTTTTAATTTATTTTTTTCAAACCCAATCACAGTTTCTCCCTCTCCTCTCCTCCCAACCTCCCCAGTCTATTCCTTCTCTTATCTCCTCAGAAAAGGGCAGGCCTCCCATGGATATCAGCCAGCCATGACATATCAAGTTTCAGTGAAACTGGGCACCTCCTCTCCTTTTAAAGATGGATTAGTCAACTACCCAGTAAGAGGAAAGGTTCCCAAAGCAGGTAACAGAGTCTTAGACAGCCCTTGCTCCCACTGTTAAGGGTCCCACAAGAAGACCGCGCTGCACGACTGTCACATATATGCAGAGGGCCTAGGTCAGTCCCATGCAGGCTCTCTGGTTGGTGGTTCAGTCTCTATGAGGCATTTTGATTGGCACAACCACATCTGATGGGAACAGCAAAAGTCATAAGGCCAGCACAGCTGTTTGACAAGGATCCAGCAAGCTGAGCCACATGATGGCCGCTGTGCCACCTTTGGTTTTCATCTCCACCTGTTGCATACTTAGGAGACTTTTACACGATTTAGGGATATTGGATTGATGGAAAATTTCTTATGAATCATTTACACCTTCTTCCAGGAGTACTGCTTCTAAGCTTCCCCAGGAAAGCCCTGAACATACTACCCCTCCTGCTTTTAGGGAGATATCTGTATCTACCTGAAGGTCTTCCTTATGCCTTGGAGGTTGTGATACACATAAGGAAGCCAGAGGTCTTTTTATAAGACTATGAGACATTTTTGAAACATCTGTCCCTGTATTTACTCAGGAACAAGACAGTTAAAACAAAGGAAACTTAAAAAGGTCAACAAGAGCCTGGCGGTGGTGGTGCACGCCTTTAAATCCCAGCACTCGGGAGGCAGAGCCAGGAGGAGCTCTGAGTTCAAGGCCAGCCTGGTCTACAGAGAGAGCTCCAGGACAGGCATCAAAACTACACAGAGAAACTCTGTCTTGAAAAAACCAAAAAAAAAAAAAAAATCAACAAGATTTGGTAGGCTAGAAGAGTTGGTCACAGTTCAGATTACAAGCCTCTTCCCACTNTACACTCAGGCAATTACGTGACATATACAGCAACAAAGTTAGATTAGCTGAAGTTATCTCTGCCCTACACAGGGACTTATATTGATGAGCAAAGTATAAAATGGAAAGATGATAAAAGAATGAGATGTCAGGACCTCCCTTTCTTAGAAAAGTTAGCACATGCAAAGTCACTGTGATGTCTCATGACCAAAGAACAACAGAATGCCATAATTAAACCTATAACAAATTCTATAGAAATATAAAATATAAACATTGTATTATACTAGAATTTGAAAAATAACTCCAGCAGCTTTGGCCTGAAGACTTTTCTGGTGCACTCTGACCTTTAAGAGTTAATAATACACTGCTTGGGACATGGCAATATGCTGGGCTGGCTTGAAGATTTTGTTTTGGTCTAGCATCCTTGAAGCAACCAAAGATACCAGCCTGAGAACAGGCTGTCATATGCCTCTAGATTCTTAAAAATTGGGTGATGGGTTAAAGAGTAAAAATGATAACTCTGTTTATTAATGATGTCAAAACTTGAGGAAAAATGATTGGAAATGATAACTCTGTTCTGTCAGTTTATTAATGATGACTAAAAGATGAGCAAGTAAAGGTGAAACACATGTCCAAAAACAAAAATGATATGATCTATGTTTTGGAACAATATGAATCTACCCTGCTTACTAAATGTTGTATAAATAAAAAAGCACTCTGGCTGCTGGTGAGTAAGGCTGCAAGATTCTCCCAATCATCACGCCTGGCTCATTCCTTCCCCTGCTGACTCCTTACATCCTCTACTGGGATCTGTTCACTGCCAGGGATGGCCCCTGACATACGATCCCAGGTTAGTTGATTCTGTGGGGTTTTGTGAGATGCTCTTGACCCTTCCTGCTCCCATAAAACTTCCTTCCTTCCCCTTTTCCACAGGATTCCCTAGCTCCAACTAATGTTTGCCTGTGGGTCTCTGTATCAGTTTCCATCAGTTGCTGATCCCTTCTGCTCCTATACTCACCCACCCATCCAGACCTGTTCCCCTCCCATTCACCTGTGATATCTACTCTATTTCTATCCTTTCACAGTAAGATTCATATGTTCTGCCTTGAGCCTTCCTTGTTATTTAGCTTCTTTGGGTCTGTGGATTGTAGCATGGTTATCCTTTACTTATCAGCTAATATTTACTTATAAGTGAATATAGACCATGTTTGTCTTTCTAGGTCTAGGTTACTCCACTCAGGATGATCTTTTCTAGTTTCATTTGCCAGCAAATTTCATGATGTCATTGTTTTTAACAGCTGAGTAATACTCCATTGTGTAAATGTACCCTATTTTATTTATCCATTTTTGATTGCTGGACATCTAGGTTGCTTCTAGGTTCTAGCTATTATGACTAAAGCTGCTATAAACATAGTAGGACAAGTGTCCTCATAGTAGGATGAAGCATCCTTTGGGTATATGTCCNGGAGTTGAATAGTGGGGTCGTAAGGTAGGTTGATTCCCAATTTTCTGAGAAAACACCATATTGATTTCTAAAGTGGCTGTACAAGTTTACACTCCCACCAGCAGTAGAGGAGTGTTTCCCTTGCTCAAATCCTCACCAACATGAAGTGTCACATTCTGACAGGTGTAAGATGGAATCTCAAAGTAGTTTTGATTTGCATTTCCCTTGTGGCTATGGATGTTGAACATTTCTTTGTTTCTCAGCCATTTGAAGTTCCTCTGTTGAGAATTCTCTGCTTAGATCTGTACCCCATTTTTAAATTGGATTATTTGGCTTATTGATGCCTGGTTTCTTGAGTTCTTTATATATTCTTAATATTAGCCCTCTGTCAGATGTGGAGCTGATGAAAATCTTTTCCCATTTCATAGGCTGCCATTTTGTCCTATTGACAGTGGCCTTTGCCTTACAGAAACTNTTCAGTTTTATGAGGTCCCATTTATTATTTGCGTATCTTAGTGTCTGCACAATTAGTGTTCTGTTCAGGAAGTTGTCTCCTGTGCCAATGAATTCAAGGCTGTTCCCTACTTTCTCTTCTATCTGGTTCAGTTTATCTGGTTTTATGTTGAGATTTTTGATCCACTTGAACTTGAGTTTTGTGCGGGCTGATAGCTATGTATCTATTTGCATTCTTCTACAGGCTGACATCCAGTTAAACCAGCACAGTTTGTTGAAGATGCTTTCTGTTTTCCATCTTGTAATTTTTGCTTCTTTGTCAAAATCAGGTGTCCAGAGGTGTGTGGATTTATGTCTGGGTCTTGAATTCAATTCCATTGATCCACCTGTCTGTTTTTATGCCAATACGATGTCGTTTTTATTTCTATAGCTCTGTCGTATAGTTTATGATTGGGGATGGTGATACCTCCAGAAGTTCTTTCATTGAGCAGGATTGTTTAAGCCATCATATATTTTTTGTATTTCCACATGAAGTATAGTATTGTCTTTCAAGATTTGTAAAGACTTGTGTTGGCATTTTGATGGGAATTTCCTTGAATCTGTAGATTGCTTTTGGTAAAATGGCCATTTTCACTATGTTAATCCTGCCAATCCATTAACATGGGAGATCTTTCCATATTCTGATATCTTCACAAGTTTCTTTCTTCAAAGACTTGAATTTCTTGCTATACAGATCTTTCACTTGCTTGGTTAGGTTACCCCAAGATATTNTATGTCATTTGTGGCTATTGTAAATGGTGCTGTTTCCCTAATTTCTTTCTTAGCCCATTTATCATTTGTATATANGAGGACTACTGATTTTATTTAGATTACTTTGTATCAAGCCACTTCNCTGAAGGTGTCTATCAGCTGTAGGAGTTCCCTGGTAGCATTTTTGAGGTCTCTTATATACACTATCCTATCATCAGCAAATAGTCATACTTTGACTTCTTCCTTTCCAATTTGTAGCCCTTTTATCTCCTTTAGTTGTCTAATTGCTCTACCTAAAACTTTGAGCACTATATTGAATAGATATGGAGAGAGTGGACAGCTTTGTCTTGTCTGTGATTTTAGTGGAATTGCTTTGAGTTTCTCTCCATTTAATTTTATGTTGGCTATTGGCTTGCCACATATTGCCTTTATTATGTTTTGATATGTCCCTTGTATCCCTGATCTCTCCGAGACTTTTATCGTGAAGGGGTGTTGGATTTTTTTCAAACACTTTTTCAGCATCTAATTAGGTGATCATGTGGTTTTTTTCTTTCAGTTTGTTTATATGGTGGATTACATTGACAGATTTCCATATGTTGAACCATCCTTGCATCTCTGGGATGAAGCCTACTTGATCTTGGTGGATGATATTTTTGATGTGTTCTTGGATTCTGTTTTGGAGTATTTTATTGAATATTTTTGCATCAATGTTCATGAGGGAAATTGGTCTGTAATTCTCTTTCTTTGTTGAATCTTTGTGTGGTTTAGGTATCAGGGTGACTGTGACCTCATAAANTGAATTTGACAATGTTCCTTCTGTTTCTATTTTTGTGGAATAATTTAAGTAGTATTGGCATTAGCTCTTCTTTGAAGTCTGCTAGAATTTTTCATTCTCCATAGTGTGAAGAATGGAGACCTACACTAGGATTCTGTAAATTAATATACTTTTGGTTTAAGTATCTTTTCCAAAAGATTTTGACATGATAAATAGAAAATACTCTAATTCAATGTTCTTATTAATTAGAGGCATAACTAGCATAAAGATGAATTTTACCCAAAGTAAGTTATAAACTCAATGAGTCTCTGAAATCTCAACAATGATTTTTGTGAGAATATGACAACTTTGACATAAAATGTATATGCAAGGTAGAAGTCACAGACAATTTTGAAAAAATATTTATGGGTCACTCTACAGAGATCANGAATCAGAATGTGAGTATTGGTGCCAAAGAAAATAAATGTATTANGCAACAGAACAGAGCTAAAAAATGAACCCATATATNCTATGCATCTGCTATCCATTGGATAAAATTATCTGAGCAGGTGAGTCATAGTCTGGTCAACTGACAAAACTAAGTAACTGGCTCAGCCTGTTAACTAGTAGTTACAGAAAGACCACTCTGTCAGGCACTGTAATAGATATTTTACTCCTTTCACGTAGTTTTCACGATGACTTAGGAAGTGAAATGACCCATTTCACTAATGGAAAAACTATGCTACAGGAAGGGCAAGTAACTGCAAGACAATATNCTACTAGTAGATGGTAGGATCACCATACATGTATGAAAAGAAATTAATTACATCCTTACATTATGCCATAAAGAAAGAATTTACATTTAAAAGTTAAGACTTTATGATGTCAGTGAGATGACTTGATGAGTGGAAGCACTTACCAACAAGCCTGACAATCTAAGGTTGATCACCAGGACACACATGGNAAAGAGAGAGAACTAATTCCCCNTTGCTGTCCTCTGACCTCCACAAGTACCCTGTGGCCCATCTACATATGTGCAGACATGCATGCACATGTATGTGCTCTCTCTCTCGCCCTCTCTCTTTCTCTCTCAAACACACACACACACACACACACACACACACACAGAGAGAGAGAGAGAGAGAGAGAGAGAGAGAAAGAGAGAGAGACTGTTTTAAAAACAAAAGGGATAAAAAGCCTAAGGGGGGCAGGGCATGCCTCAGCCAGCAGTAGAGTTCGCACTAAGAAGCTAAGTTTGAGAATAATCTGAATCATATGCAACCTTGTCCAAGAAAGAGGAAGAGAAGAAAGAAAAATTTGAAAAGAAAGAGCCTTCAAATTAAAAAAAAAAAAAAAATCTTTACTGTCCATTTTGAAAGGAAATCCTTTGTTAGCAAAAGACTTCTTAATTAAGATAAATAAAGCACTGGCCATAAGGAAAATGGATTCATCCTATGTCATTAAAAAGCCCATATTTTCCAAATTGTTTAAGTGTACAAAAGATACTACTTAACAAACAAAAAGAGCAACAAATGACTGAGAAACAATATTTAAAATTAAGTCTAATCTTCAAACAGCATACAAGGAGGGTCACGGTCACCTTCAAAACAGCCAAAATAGCCCTCGCCACTTATAATTAATGAGAATGGCTCTGTGCCTTGCTCATGGCCNTTTGAACACTTTCGGGATCCCCACACTCATCATGATGCAGGCAGAAGACCTCCAGTCACCCTTACCAAGCCCGTGCTAATTTATGTGCGTTTCATCCTTGCTCGTAACTCGCATGACCAGTAAAATGCATAAGGAGCACTAGAGAGTGTTATTAAGGATGCAATAATCAATGATTTTAAAACACAGAGGCAACTGGTATGAAAACAACAAAATATTTACATAATAGCTTTGTTGATGCTTTTTTCAGTTGTGTATGTTTGAAATATTAGTTAAAAATAAATGAGCATTACATATCACCTATCAAATAAGTGAATGCTTCTAGATTTTGATCCTTCAATCTTATTACCATAAAAAGCAACAAGCCACAGTCATTTAATATTTCATGCTTCTACAAAATAAAGCTGGAAATGGCCACTGTTTTACTTTACACCTTACGTGAAGTGACGGTTCTAATTTCTCCATGCAAAAATTCTTTACTCCCTGACTTCCGGGTGTATTCACAAGCCTTTGGCTTTGGATGTAGCTAAGGTTCTCTGTCTCTAGAAAACCTGATGTTTAGTAATGTGCCATGGGCAGTGCATAAAATAATCCTCCTGGGATCCCATCATTCCACTAACTTCGGTGTACAAGAGGAGGTCANGATTGTTTTCATCATTTACCCTTCTCATTCCCAAAATAGAGTGATATCCACACCCACCTGTAAATCTATACTGTGCGTCAGTAATTTGTTTGATGCTTCACTAGTTCTTCTGTAATCTGGAATGGGGTCACTACAGTGCCTACACTGCTCTGATGAGTTAAGCAAGCATTGATGTCTGAGATACTCTCACCCACAGGGACTGGAGACTGCCATTGGCTGTTGGAAGACCATGTGTCTCTAGCACTCTGGTCTGGACAGTTCCATGGAGTAGCCACTTACCAAGTTATCAAAGCTGACATGAAGGCCCTTCCTAGGTCTTTGGTTCAATCAGAAACTTGGAATTCCATTTGTCAAGTAATATACATGGTGAAGTAAGAGTCCCAGGAGATGGGACAGTATCCAAATACAAAGGAAGAACAGATTGAAAGCAACTACTTGAAGATTTGTTGGAATGATATTATTTATACTTTTGTCAATCATTTATGGAGTTTAAATTAAATGCAATAGTAAGACAGTTGCTATGTCAAGTATTAAACTATCAGTTTATAATTATCATGCAGTCTTTAATAATCAAAATTATAATTTTGTGTCTGTGGAGCAACAGAAAACACTACTTAGTCTCAATAAAATGATTTTTGAAGCTGAGTTTAAGTATGAAAATCCATTTCTGAAAANTAGCAATAAAAGAGAAAATGATAATAATGACTGATTTAATTTGACTTGTTTTATGATTCTTTAAAATTTTCTGATATTATTATATCAATCACATTGTAAAAGTAAACCTCAAATATTTGATACTAGATATTGTTGAGTCACATCTACCTCCAGATTAGAGACTTAATTTTTTCTCAATAAATTTGGTTTAAATTAAGCTAGTCAGGAATTGTTTTTAATTTTCCTGTGTGAACTAAATGTATTGATCTTTCCAGAGACAGCTGATGACAGGTTTGTATAAGTTAATTTCCTTTTCTGTTCTTTGTTGGTTGCTAACATTAAGGGTGAAGATGAAAGTGGGTATGTGAATAAATCTGATGGAATCTTTGGTTGATCTTTCATTTCATGGGAAGCTTATTTAACACCAGTCAAGAACAGAGCAAATTTGAACAGCTCACCAAGGTGATTAACCAGAACATTCAGCTTCTTTAAAACCTACATACACTTGCAAAGGTGTCAGACCCTCATCATAAATGTCAGCATATCAGTGTACTTTAAATATAGTTATATTTTATTGAAACTTAGATGCTCTGTTTTTAATTTCATCCCCATGTAATAAATTGGTGATGTTAACCATTAAAAATTTTAATTTACAGAATTTAATTACAGAACAATTTTCACTCTGTACTGATTTTGTTTATTAATGCAGTAATGCAGTAATATGACAGATACGATTATATTTGTAGTTTTAGGTTTTGAACACTTCACTTTAGGTTAGAAAACTAACATTACTACTCTGTGGATGGAGTTCAGGAGAGCACTTTTCTCACTTGTGTGAGGCCCAAAATTCAGTCCCAGTCACTGATAAGAACGAAACAAAACAGTAACAGTCTCCTTTAAAAAAAATCATGTGTCAAGTATATGACGATGATGGTTTGGTCATTTTCTATAGATGTTAAAGATTTGTGCTATTCTTTATTGTAAAATATATGGGATCACACTTTTGAAATCTGAACTTGCCTCTGTCTTTTAAATTTGTATTGCTTTCATTGTCAAGTTTTATTCCTAACTTTAACAAAATCCATTTTGATAACAGATCACTATAAAATATAGCTGTCATCTATTCTAAAATAGATATCCACATCCAACTGGAGTAGAATTGATTTTTCCATGCTTTTTGTTGGTTTTTATGATATAATAGTGTCCTTAACTATTCAGCACTTGATTCTGTGACTTACCCAGCTTGTTACCCCACCACACACAAGGAGAAAGCAAAAATGCTGAAATCAAACTGCTCAGATTTCTAAGGAATACAGGCAGATTACTTCCTTCTAAACATGTACACACACACACACACACAAAGAATCTTAGCACAATAGAGTGAATTGTACCCCCCCTGCTGATCTGTAAGTTAGCCACATGTTATGAACTAACTGGCTAAGGACTCTGATTGATANGCTGCACATCAGGAGCCCTGAGAGACTTGTTGCAGGATATAAACACATTCTTGCAATGGGTGAGGGTATTATTTTCTCTACAAACAAGACATACACAAATACAACATAAACACTAAAGAAAGAATGTGCTGTANATATAGTGGCTGACTCTCATTTTCATCTTCCAATAAAGAAAAGAAGAAATGTCCATTCATATAACATTTAAATACTAATCATACTTAACTCTGAAGTTCACAAATTAATCTTTTTTCAAATATCTGTATGCAATAAATGGACACTCCTATGCACTGTGTGAGCTAATCTAAGCAAGATTGTTGCATTTCAAAATATATCAACTGGCAGAGGAGAAGGTGCTCCAGACACCACCTGTTCCTTGGCAGGAGGCTGCCAACTTGCATATAAAATTCTGTGCAGGGGTAATTGAAAATTAATTCTAAGTGTATAATTTATTATCAAGAACTTAGGTAAGTGTAAATAAGAGTGGAATCTATTCAAAATGGTAATTTAACTGCAACAGTGTGAAGACCTGTCTCTTATACACATCTAGATGTGTATAAGAGACAGCCTATGCACTGTGTGAGCTAATCTAAGCAAGATTGTTGCATTTCAAAATATATCAACTGGCAGAGGAGAAGGTGCTCCAGATACCACCTGTTCCTTGGCAGGAGGCTGCCAACTTGCATATAAAATTCTGTGCAGGGGTAATTGAAAATTAATTCTAAGTGTATAATTTACTATCAAGAACTTAGGTAAGTGTAAATAAGAGTGGGATCTATTCAAAATGGTAATTTAACTGCAACAGTGTGAAGACTGTATCTTGGTGTGATACAAAATAAAACAACATGCAGACAAAAGAGAATTATCTGGATTGTGGAAGAAATACACATTCATGCTATAAGATACAANAAATATTTGACTTGGCAAGAAGACATAGATGACAAGCCTGATGCACCATAGTACATAAAAGAGGAAACTATAGAGAACACGAGAACACAGGACCAACCAAGCCAGAAGAGTTAATGAGAGAGCACAGCACTTACAAGGTAGTTGATCTTACAACAAAGGGTATCTCAAAAGTTGAAGGATTGTCTGCTTCCCTGGGGAGTTTAGGATGTAGAAGTCTTCTCTTTTTAATATATATTATATTATAAATATATATTCTTATATATAATCTCAATTCAAATACAATTATCTCACTTTTCCGCTCCTTTTNCCTTCTTCATCCTCTTCCAGCTATCCTTCCTTGAACCTCTCCCATGCTCTCCTCTCAAAAGGTGATAGCCTCTTTTTATTTGGTTATTGTTGTTACATATGCATGTGCATATTGTGATATACATTTAGTATGTGTGTAAACGCACCTTTCCTGAATAAATGTTGCTCCAACCCTTTTTCAAAGAAACTCCTCTTTACAGCAAGTGGAAGCCATTGCAGAAAAACATAACTTGATCAATGAAAAGCAGAGGATTGTGGGGAGCTCAGCCCCAAGGGAGACGTCTACGTCGCAGTTCCTGCATGTATAGCTCAAGGAACATCATGGAAGAGGGGAAACANCATAAGAGCCAGAACATCAGAGACTACTGTGAGTCTGTCTCCGAGATGGCTTCATAAACAAGACTGGAACAATGGCAATATCAGTGGACATGTTAACGTGAAAGGTGAAAATTTTCACTTACTTTTTTTTATTCTAGTATCTAATTTTAATTTAATATGATTACCTCATTCACTCTTTTAATATATTAATACACTCAATGAGATGATGATAAAAAATCTACCAGGAGGGAAAAACATTATATCTAAACACTAATGTTTTACTATTGATTTTAACACTTAATTTTGAAGGGACTAATTGACTTATAATTCTTGCCTGAAGTTTCTCACTGAAGATCCTAGCTGCTCACTGGAGGCTATTTATGGGATACAATGTCCTAGAGACATTGAGAAAAGAAAGTATCTTCTATCGAGATGGAGGAGATAGACAGATGGGGACTGGGGAGTAGACCCTGAACGATATCAGAGAAAATGAAAAGTAAAAGAGGTAGCTTGATTCAAAAAATATGTTAAAAAAAATCAATGCACAAAANATGCTTGATGAATTACAAATTTAATAAGATAGATGTTATAAAGTTTAGAAAATCAGAGATAAAATTGAAAAGCCTTATGGAAGACCTCAAACAAAGAATATGCTTCAGTCAGTCAATGCTAAAGCATTATAAAAGGCATAATGACTTGGGAGTTTGTCTTCATTATAGTGATATTGGATCTGTTCATCCTTGTTAGTTTGTGATACCCCCAAACTACTTATGATGCTAGAAGTTGTATTTTCAGAAACCAGCGTCATTCCTGCATTGGTTCTTCACAATGTCCACTCAGTCTTCAAAGCGTGCTCCCTTACCTTGAAAGCTGGGGTCAGGGAGCAAAGGGCTAAGGAAAAGAGGCAGATAGGGGAATCAATCCAAACTACGTTGTGTATGAAAAGACCATGAGAAAACCTGTTACTTTGCTATTCAGCTCCCAATCTGGAACTCTGGTATTCTCCATTTGCATGGACGAGAATCCCTATGCAGCTGCTTTTTGAAAAACATGCTGACTCCTCATGGAGAGGCTACATTGTCAAGCCTCATTATCAGAAGCATTACCACCAGATTTGAACTGAAATGTGGGACACAGGTGTCCACAAACATAATGTTCCAAGTCATGGCCAAAATGTTGTATTCAATTTACTACTTCCTCCATGAGAAACTCATTTGGGCAATTATTTATCTTTGTGAGTTTGGTTTATTTTCTTATCATAGTGTTCTGTAGTTTCATCCACTTTCCTAAACGATGTAAATTTGTTCTTCTTTATAAGTGGAATAAAACTCCATTAGGTAAATATGTACCACATTTTCTTTAACCACTCATTGATTAATGGCCGCCTAAGTGCATTCTACATGCTTTTAAATTTTCTTTTAAATTTTTTAATTAACATGCAAAGCAACAGGTTTTCTCATGGTTTACATACACAACATAGTTTGATTTCCCTTACCTGCTTCTTCTCCCCTTNGCGCATTGCTCCCGGACCCCGGTTACATCCTTCAATCTCCAGTATCCCCTTCCCACTGTCATGTCACATGTGTTCTACTTTCCTGCTCACTCTGTTTCCTCAAANCTAGTTTTACATTCCATGACCTACACTCATAGTCACCCCCACTGTTCATGTAACATTGTTACATGAATACATTCACGTATTTTTTCTATTAGAGTTCATTCTCTAAATGACTAGAGAAAATCCACAGGGCAATGTATTCATTAGAGATAGCACCTACCATACAATGTAATTTCAAATACAAAGTCTTGGATGATTGTGAGTGTGTGTGTATGTGTGTGAGAGAGAGAGACAGAGACAGAAAAGAGAGAGAGACAGAGACAGACAGAAACAGAAAGAGAGAGATTAAGATAATGATGAAGTTTAAATGTCAGTGTGTCATAATCTAGAATCATTTGGAAAGAGAGTATTTTATATCATTAAAATATGATTTTATAATTCCCCTTTTCTCTCCTCCCTCAAACCCTACCCATCTACTCCTCTTCACTTACTCACAAATTCATAACCTCCTCTTCTTTAAGCATTGTTGTGACATATGTACAAATAAACATATAAATACAATCTGCTAAGTCCGTTCAGTGTTACCTGTAAAGATATTTTTCTAGTCCTGACTACTTGATGCTAGATAACCAATCAGGGTACTCATCCCTGAAGAAGACTAACTCCCCATCTCTCAGTACATAATTTCTTGCAGCTCTTCATCTCGGTGTGGGGCCCCATGCAATTTTCGTCATCTACCTGGTGTTGGAATTATTCAGGTCCTGTTTAGGCAGCCACGTTGCTGATAACTCATGTGTGTAGCTTTCCTATCATAGCTAGAAAGGACAATCACACAGCAAACTTTCTGATCCTCTGGCTCTTAGAATCTTTGTGCCAATGTTCAGCAATGTTTCCTGAGCTTGGGCAAAGGAATTGTGTATCAGTTAGAGCTTGGAACCCACAGTCAGTTCTTTGCCTTTTGACTAGCTTTATCTTTCTGTAATTGTCTCCTGCTATTGCCAAAGAAGCTTCTTTGATGAGGGATGATATACTTATCTGTGGGTGTAAGGATAAGTACTGAGAATCCAGTCAGGAATTATAGAGGTTTGGGAATGGGAAGTAATAATTTCTCCTCTAAGACACATGNTCTCACTAGTTGGCTTGGTTTAAAGTAGGAGACATGATTTCCTTCCTGCTAATTGTGCTTTGAATTGAATTAAATAGGCTTGGTTATGGCCAGAATATGAGTGCCACTATTGCACCTTCATGATACATTGCCATTGTGGTCATTGTGGTTTATAGGAATCACAGATAGGTAGAACTTTTCTTAATGACAATTATGAGGATCAGGTTAGCATGTTCCTATGTCTGTGGGAAATTGCCCTGACTGTTAATTGATGTGGGAAGACTCAGCCCTATTATAGACAGCACCATTTGATGGGCTGGGCCTTGGGCTATGAAAGAGTGAGGAATCCTAGCAGACCAAAAGCAAGCAGGAAGCATGGGCATACTTGTCTCCCTATGCTCTGGTCTGCGGCTGTGCCATGTAGATAGGTGCACAATTCCTGCTTTGATGTCACTAAAATGATGGACTATAGCTTGGAATTCTAAGCCAAATAAATCCTATATTGTTCCCTATATTGCTTTTGCTCAGTGTATTTTATCACAGCAACAGAAATGCAACTTCAACATATGAAATTGTATGAAGTATATTTAATCTCAAAATATGTACTCAAAATTCAATTCTTGATATTTATGAGTTTGGTAAACTTGGATAATTGACACTGTGTATCCATGATACTTATGTATCTGTAAAAGAAAAATGTCATGCAAATTATTTAAAGCAATGGAAGTAAATATGTTTTAAATAATTTAAAATATTATAAAGTATTTTAAATATTATAAGGAATAACAGTGCTTTAATTTTTTCTCTTCAGGTATTTGCATTGATTTGAGTATGGCATATTTTACCCATTTTAGTGCATCAGGAATGTTTGGTATACTAAACAAAATTCTATGGTAAGAAATCTGATATTTAAATACCTGTGAAAACTAGGAGGAAAGAGTCTTCCTTAAGTCCTATTTTTAGATTTACCAATGGTCTCTGATCCATACAATCTAGCGGGGTCTTCTTTAAAAATGCAAAATGTAAAGGCACTGTGCATCATAATCCATGTAACATTCATGTAACACAATCCTGATGCTACATTGCNTAACAGAAGATCAGTAAGTCTGACCATAGCAGCAGTTGGAGTTTGTTTTACTTATTATAGTAATGAATTATAAATTCTAAGTGTTTAATGCTCTGCACAGA
>LZPO01108038.1:136351-148347 GCA_001675575.1 Neotoma lepida | reverse complement strand
CCTGCCTCTGCCTCCCGAGTGCTGGGATTAAAGGCGTGCACCACCACCGCCCGGCTTATTTTGCCTATTCTAAAACACCTGATGGGTATAATAAAGAGCTGAATGGTCAATAGCTAGGCAGGAGAAAGGATAGGTGGGGCTGCCAGGCAGAGAGAATAAATGAGATGAGAAATATGGGGAGAAAGGTTAGAGGAGCAAGAAAAGAAGGAGAGAGTACACCAGGGGCCAGCTACACAGCTACACAGCAAGCCACAGAGTAAGAAGTAAAGAGAAGTATATAGAATAGAGAAAGATGAAAGCCCAGAAACAAAAGACAGATGGAATAATTTAAGTTAAGAAAAGCTGACTAGAAACAAGCCACACTAAGGTTGGGCATTCAAATATAAGAATAAGTCTCCATGTATTTATTTGGGAGCTTGGCAGTGGGCTCCCAAAGAGTAAAGAGTAAGAAAAAAGCCAACTACATGGCAGCCTACAGAATGGGAAAAGTTTTTCACCCACTCCACATCTGCCAGAGGGCTACAGAGTGAGTTCCATGACAGCCAGAGCTACACAGAGAAACCCTGTCTCAAAAAAGAAAAAAAATGATGATGATAAAAAATAAATATAAATTTTAAAAAACACAAGTGACAGCTCATGTTGATGAGGATGTGGAGCAAGGGGAACACTCCTCCATTGCTGGTAGGAGTGCTAATGTGTACAGCCACTATGGAAATCATTATCATGGTTTCTTAGAAAATTGGGAATCTATCTANGTCAAGATCCAGCTATACAACTCCTGGGCATATACCCAAAGGACACTCCATCCCACTACAAGGATACTTGCTCAGCTGTGTTCATAGCAGCTTTATTCATAATACCTAAAAACTGGAAACAACTTAGATGCCACTCGACTGAAGAATGGATAAAGAAAGTGTGGTACATTTATACAACAGAGTATTCCTCAGCAGTTAACAAAAAAATGACATCATGAAATTAGCAGGCAAATGGATGGAACTAGAAAAAAATCATCTTGAGTGAGGTAACCCAGACTCAGAAAGAAAAACATGGTATTTAATCATTTATAAGTTGATATTAGCTGTAATAATCATGCTACACACAATCCACAGACCCAGACATGCTAAGTAACAAGGAGAGTTTAAAGGGGGTGCACAAGGAACTCACTGAGAAGAGGAAATAGAATAGATTTCGAGGGTTGACTGGGGACAAGTAGGAATGGAAACAGGAGGGATCAGGTGCAGGGTGGAGGGAGAGAGTACTAGGAGAGACAACTGGAATTGGGGGTATTTGGGAGGTGAAATACAAATCTAAGCAATGGAAACTCCCTTGAGTCTATGAAGGTAACTCTAGCAAAGACTGAGTAATGGAGAATATGAGGCCTGAACTAGCCNTCTTCTGTAAGCAGGCAAGGCTTCCACTGGAGGGATTGGGACACCAACCCAGCCACAAAACCTTCAACCTGTAATTTGTCCTGCCTGCGAGGTGTGCTGGGCTAAAGATGGTGCAGAACTTGTGAGGGTACCCAAGCAATGACTGGTCCAGCTTGNGACCCATGCCACAAGACAGAGCCCACCCCTGATACTGCCTGGAAGACCAGGAATCAGAGGCTGGATGGCTCAGAAACCCAGAATAGAACCAAACATGACTGACCAAAAAAAAAAAAAGTCAATGAAATGATTCCTATTGATACTCTATTCTACACCAAAGCCTAGCATAATCATCGTCAGAAAAGTTTTATGCAGAAATTGAAGGAAGCAGACACAGACACCCACAGCCAAACATTAGAAGGTGGTCATGGAATCCTATTGAAGAGCAGGAGGAAGGATATAGGAGACAGAGGGGTCAAGGACACCACAGAATCAACTAATCAGGGTTCATAGGGGCTCACAGAGACTAAACCAACAATCAGGGAGTCTGTATGGGTCTGACTCAGGTCCTCTACATATATGTCATACTTGTTTAGCTTGGTGTTCTTGTGGGACTCCTAACAATGAGAGTAGGTACTGTCTCTGACTCTTTTGCCTACTTTTGTAATCCTTTTTCTCCTATTGAGTTGCCTCATCCAGCCTTGATATGAGGGTGTGTGCCTAGTCTTGTTGTAACTTGTTATGCCATGTTCAGTTGATAATCCCTGGGAGGCCTACTCTTTTCTGAAGTGAGGTGAAGGAGGAGTGAATCTGGGGGAGAGGGTAGGTGGAGGGTACTAGGAGGCAAGGAAGGAGGGGAAACTTTAGTCAGGATGAATATATATATGAGAGATGAATAAGTAAAAAAGAAAAGAATCTTTAAAAAAATAAAAGAATAATATTTTATGACCCAAAACAACTTTTACATCTATATTTTATTTAGTCCATGTAATATCATTTAAACAACTCCATCTTATACAAAGCTGAGATATTTAATACTTCATTACCTTTTTTGAGAAATATTTAGATGTTAGCTGGTTATAAACTACAAGTAAACAGTAGAGGACATTTCAGTCATTTTATTTCAATAAATAAAGCAGAAAATAAATTTACATTTGTGNAGCCATGTTGTAATGCATAATTTATCAATTATACATACTAACTACAACAACATAAAATGATGAATTTAGCAACCAANATTCTTTCTGGGACTTGGCTTGTGTTCAAGTAATATTTGTGGATTTTGTTTTGTTTTTGCTTTACCTTCACCACAAAATGAATCAAGGCCCAGAAACAAAACTACAAAAGAGAAAAAACACAAAGAAGATTTTCTTTATCCCTTGAATTCTAGCTGAGTCTTGGGAACTCAAGCGTAAGGACCAGGATGGATTACAGAGAAGGAAAATCCTAACACAACAGTGCTCAGGGAATTGAACGTGAAGGGGCGCTGTTCTTGACAGGCACTTTGCAAGTTGTTAGTTCTTTTGAGATGTACAGGGCTTTCAGTCAGATTTTTTATGAGTTTTTATATGCATAAAATTCTGTAAAAGCAGATGTGTGTGTGCTTCAAAAATGTTAACACAAAAATCATTTTTCCANTAAATGAATGACAAATTTTAGTGGGATTCACATCATGAAAAAAGATCAGTTCATCTAGGGGGTCTTTAAGCTTCAATTATTTTTGCAGAACCATGACTTAACAATAACAAAACAATTGGATCAGCATTCAAAGTGGAAGACTAAAGAAGAATAGATCTGNCAATCTTCCAGTAATGTCTGGTGAAGGGAAGTCTGTAGAGAGATATAGTCAGTACTTACTATGAAAAAAAGGCAACTTTGAGTCATGCAGTCCAATGAATAAAAGCATATAGTCTTGGCCATGAACAGAATTAGTCTGCTAGGTTTCAACATAACTGGAATCTACATATGAGGATTACAATCTTTAGAGAGTAAGGGGCCAAATGATCAATCATGTCTACAAATACAAAACACAGTATCTTAGTTATTTTTATCTAAGANATGTGAAAACCTTTCAGGTCATTATAGTAGCATAAGGAAGAAGTCTAAGTGTGTCATCCTCAACAGGAAGGTTCTGCAATCTGGAGAAATAGGTGCCACAGAAGAGAATCTCCAAAAACAGCTACTTAAATGGAATGTGGCATAAAAGATCAATTATTAGAGATCAGCATATATAAAAGTATATATAAAAAGATAACAGAACACTAAGTAGAGGAAATTAAAATATAATATATGTTCTACAAAGCCTTGGAAAAATCCAGCTCCAGTTCCAGAGCACATACAGCTGTCAAGGAATCATCTAGCAGGCAGAAATGGCTACGTTTTGATACTCTGTCTTTGTCAAGGAAGACGAGTTGTCCAGAAAGTGTGTGCTGACAGCTAGAGGCATTTCCTGGCTGCATGTCCTGAACCAGAGCAGCAAGTTTCATTTTGACAAAGTATCTGACCATTTTATCCTGAGGTCCNCCACAGCTAGAAATCATATCTCTAAGAGAATTCTTGTCCTCAAATAGCCAAGTCTTGTGAGTGTGAAGATAATTGAGTCTATCTTCTTCCATCCTGGAAATAAAAAGAAAAATATTTCATATGATATTTCTCTCCAAACTGATGACAAATGAATTGAACCAAATGAGCCTTATAAAGATGAAGCATTTGACAAATGAAATCATATACAGAAAAGATAGCTATAAATACCAAGAAGCATTTGTGTTTCTATCTAAGATGCAAAATCCTCAAAATGCAGTGCAAAAAAAAATCGTTAAAGGAGCAAAACATTAGTCCAAGTATTTTACTAAATATTACCAATGTGAAATATCTATATTAACAGAAACAAATGCTTTTAGTGTCACAGGATTTCATTCTTTGTAAGAGCACGGGGAAAGAAAAACAGATGACAGAAAGATTAATAATAGCTTGCCCTTGTCGTGACCAAGAGTTCATAAGTTAGGGCAGGAGAGAGACATACTAACCGATTATGGCAATAAAATACCTCATGCACATCTGGAAATACTCGTGATGAGGAATCACCTCAGCCACCCCAGGGCAGAGGCAAGAGCAGGAAAGACTTGAAAGGAAAGACTCTCCCACCTCCCGGAATTCCCAGCATCTATCATCTGTTGACAGATTAGCATAGGGGGCTAATGTTCTGTTAAAAAACAAAGAAAATCATCTAAAAAATTCTAATGCTTCCAGTGTAAATATTGGCAGTGTAGTTCTATTCATCCTCATATGTAGAAGCCCACATNTAATCGTCTGAAAACAAAACTAAATCATTCCAAGACTCACATCTTGCACACCCAATTCCGAGTTAAATGGCAGCTTAGCAAATAACACTAATAAGAAATCAGGAAACAGAGTGTGCATGCAAGTGAGTATGGGTGTACATACTCCCTCACAAATACTTGGAAGAGAAAAGAGGAAGGGAAAGGAAGGGAGGGATGAGAGAGAGAGAGAGAGAGAGAGAGAGAGAGAGAGAGAGAGAGCCCTATAAACAAGATTGGGAGTTCTGTTCTTCTCGGAAGGGAAGCAACAGAACAGTGGATCTGGAGGAGAGGGGAGGTAAGGGAGATTGGGAGGAGGGGAGGAAGGGGAGGCTGCATTTTGGATGTATTATATGGGAGAAGAATAAATAAAACAAAAAGAAAGAAAATAAAATATGAATAAACAGGAATAAGCTGATAGTGTATAAGCATACAGGACAATGGTCAAGGCCAAACAGAAAACCAACTACAAGAGAAACAGAAAAAAATGGGGTATAATTAATATGCTTCAGAAAGATTNGAGAAAATATTACTTTCATAAATCAAAAATAGAATCCTAAGGAGAGGGTAAAATCATATTATAAAATCTGAGGAGAATGAAAGAATACCACCTAAAATCTAAAATGACTGATATGGCAAGAGGAAAAGCAAGGCAATCTCTTAGAACATAGATCAAAAAGACAGAGATAGACAATGTGAGAAAAAATGCATGTAGGGTTAAACCAGGGAGTTCAGCATTTATCTTAAAGGAATTCCATAGCAAGAAAAGGGATACAATAACTTTTCATAGAATAAAAGATTATTTCCCAGCAGTAACAAAAGACAAGGCTTCAGAAAAACAATGGATGGCAAAAAAAATAGAACAAACTCTGACACTTTCTTATGAAATTTCAGGTGGTAGTAAGAATGAAGAGTGTGTTTTTAATAATGTCTTCAAAAGAATGGGAATAAGACTGGTGTCCAATATCATTTCAAAAAATACTATACATTAAAAACAAAGAAATCAGTTCTAAAATATAAAAGAAACTCAAAGTTTAATATTAGCTAAAGTATNGATCAAGAGTAAAGGCATTTTTCATTGGCAAAAGCAGCATGTAGGACGTGTGGACTTCACACCCGCCCAGAGGATGGTTTAAGGATCAACAAAAATAAAGATGCATCGGACCGTGACCTGCAGCACACTTCTCTTTTCTACGGTAAAGGAGACAGAATTTAGAAAGAAGTGTCCACATAGTGAAGATGCAGCTTGTGTGGCTTTTTTTTCTGGAACTTTTATCCCCATGGGACTTGCAGCCACTGAGGAACCTGAAAATCACTATTCTTTTTTATACTGTGATCTCATTTTCATTTCCACAGAACTTCCACTCACCAGCCATGGACTTCTGCTCAAAAGCATCTTTAAAATATCTAAGCTTTCATAGATTTTGAACCAAACTTTGTTTTAAAAATACATCTTTTCCATAAAGCTGGTATGCAGATGTCTCAGAAAAATGTTCTTGCTTATAATTTTCCAGCCTCAGGAACCCTTTCTCCTCACTGCCATGGTCAATCAAAACAGAACAAAAGAAACCAGAAAGTATCAAAGCACTGGACTGACGGAGAAAAGGTGTGGAGGTGAAGTCCTAGAGAGATCTTGTACAACGAGTCGGGCAGGCGCTGAGTCCACTTCTGAACTGAATGCAGAATCCAGGAAAAATTCCAGAGCAAAAGGAATTGTGTGTGTGGCTACAGGGTACTCTTTTCACCCTTCCCTGTTTTCATTTCACTTGTTTTAGTTGTCGTATCAAGCATGAGTGTAGGTGAAATTAGACTATTTTTTTTCTTCCTACAAAAGAACAAGCACTTAGATTTTGGGTTAGTTTGAGTGTTTTGTTTTGTTTTGTTTTGTTTTGTTTTGTTTTGTTTTGTTATACATGCTGGCTTCTAACTGTGGCTAAGAATGACTGTAAACTCCTGATCCTCTTGCTTCCCATTCCCAAGGGTTAGGTTTACAGAATTACACCAACATGTCTGGCTAAGATTTGAGCTTTGAACTGTTATGATTCCTGTTAGTTTGTTATGTGAAATTACTCATTTTTGCTATTTACAATGTTTCTGTCATAGTCTTAACAATATTCCTGTTGCATACAAAATGAGGTAACTTGGGAAGAATTTACTCAAATTAGGAAGTGACTATAAAGGTTAGATTGGGAATAGAGAGCCCCAGAGAACAGCAAGAACATGGGGCTATTAAGAGAATGTCATAGTCATTTTTCTACTGCTATGATGAGATACCATGAACATAGCAACTTACAGAACAAACAGTTTAATGGGCGCTTACAGTTCCAGAAGATAAATCTATGACCATCTGTAGGTGAATTTTTTGTCTGGGTTCCGCCAGGCCCCACNCAGTCCAGCCCACCAAGCAGTCCCACAGCCACTTATAAATTAATCACTCAAAAGCTTATATTAATCACAACTGCTTGGCCATTAGCTCAGGCATATTACTGACTAGCTCTTACACTTAAATTCAGCCCATTTCTATTAATCTATGTTTTGCCACGTATTCTGAGGCTTTACCGGTCTGCAGGCATGTTGTTCCTTCCTCAGCAGCTGGCATCTCCTGACTCAGCCTTCCTCTTCCCAGAATTCTCCTTGTTTGTTTATCCCGCCTATACTTCCTGCCTGGCTACTGGCCAATCAGCATTTTAATTATCAATCAATCAATCAATGTTAACTCATGGTGAGACATGGTGGCCACACCTAATCCCAGCACTCAGAAGGCTAAGACAAGAAGATCATTAGTTCTAGGTTAGNCTTTGACATAGCAGAGCTCAGAGTCAAAACAGCAAGCAGAGGAGGGATGATGGGTCAGCAGTTAAAAACTCACCACAAAACCAAGAGGACTGGAGGTACACAAGCATTACAACCCACCAGTAACTCCAGTCTGGGAAGGTCTGGAAACAGGGTGTCCTGAAACAAGCTGGCTAGTTAGATTAAGCTACCCAGTAAGAATAGCATTCTCCATGAGCTCTGAATTTGATTGTGAGACCTTGTTTTAATGAGTAGTATGGAAAAGCCATACAGGAAGATTCCTGATATCATTCAACCTTAGGCTACCACATGCTTGCTCACACATATGCCCCCCCCCCCCACCCACACACACAAGAAACAAATACATAACAAAAAATGAAAACACAAATTTTAAAAAGTCATTTTGTGTTGGGTATATAGTCAAGTGGTAAAGTACTTAACTAGCTTGGGCAAGGCACTAGGTTCAGTGCTCATCCCTGAAATAAAATAAAATAATTCATGATTTATATGTAAACTTTAAAAATTGGGTACTACTATAATCCATTCATTGTTGATATGAAGGAAGGCTCAAGAGATATCTTTGGATCCCTAGTAAACAGAACATAATTTTTATCACGTATTGGTGGACATTTCCAGTCAATAGAAACCAAAAGTTTGAGAATTTGAGTGCCCTAGTCAGAGGTAAGCTGACTTTATGTTGTAAATATCCATTGCTGCCTTGGGAACCAAAGGCAGACAAATGAAGGAAGNAATAAAAGGAAAACATCTCCGCCTATTTCTCATCTTGTGACTGAATGCTTATGAAAAAATGAACTGTGTGAGAGATGTCCACTGAGTCTGCTCAATCTATTAAAAAAAATAAATAAGTGAATGCTATTACTATTGGCTACAAAGCAAAGCATGTAAGAATGAACATGGGCCCTTTGTTCTGGGTGTTCATTGGAAACAATTGGAAATGAATCTGATGCTCTCAAAGATTTTGTTCAAAATTGTTCTGAAAATGCTGATATGTATTTGTACTGCTTTTTCTAGTTAATTTAAAAACCAACAACAACTTCAGCTTTAATTGATAGATTATGTAAAGTACATCATTTGTGACTGTTAGTAGATTCAAAAATTAAATAAGATAGTTTTTAATGACTTGGCAGCTTCATATTGTACTTGAAACTCTGTGCATCAATAGGAGAAAACACTGTGCGCCCAGGGATTCCTACTGCCAATGTTCTGNCTCACTGTTCACTACCTGCCCTTTGCAATGAAGTCAACTAAGCATTAATTTTGTATATTTGCTTTGTGACATTTTCCGTTCTCAAAATCCTTGTGATAAATTNCACGGCACAGGGGGAACAACTATAGAACAAAACAAACACACCACATGTGATCTGCTAACCAGGTTCCTGTCAAACAAGATTGGATGCTGTGTTCCCATGGTTTCCTTTGAGTAGTGGAAGAGAAAACGGATGTTCAGAAGCACCACGGCTTTAAATTGCTGAAAAATCTTCATATTAGTGCAGCTTGGAAAATATTTTAGTGGCAAAAAAAGCCACGAGAAAACCAAGTTATACATTTTACTTCTCTGCTAGCACAGAGGAAAAAAAAACATTCTTTACAAGAACACAGAGCAGAAATATTAAGATTCCTTTTCCTGTTCAGTAATAAATGCCATTAAGGAGAAGACATTTTAACAATGAAGTGCTTTATATTAAGTTGTTAAAGAAGAATTTTTGAACAGCAAATATAGCAAGGGGAGAAAGAGACAAAGTGCACCAAAGGGAAAAGTCTAGGGGTCTGCATTTGAGAATGACCCTTCTAAAACTAGTACCTAGTGGGTAAGATTAGTCATCTTCAGGAGCCNCCTAGCAAGAGCAATGCTGCCTAGGACTACGCAGAAGATCCAATCTGACATATGATCATGGCTAGTCAGACTTGAGATACAGTTATAATTTAATCAGTGGGAGATTGATAACTGGGGGAAAAAGAAGGGGAAGTCAGACTACACGAGACCTCAGAAAACAGATACAAGTCTCTAGCATTCTCCAAAGCAGTGACTATTTGTATCTAGAAACTGAAACTCAGGAGTTTAGAGCGGCTTCAAGGGGGCTGGAGAGACAGTTCAGCAGGGGAAGTGCTTGCTGNGTACCTACAGAAGCCAGCATGGTCAAAGGAATGGAGACAGGAAATCCTTGAGCACAGGAGAGTGCCCCCAACTCTAACAGTAAGTTTGAGGGATTCTCAAAATGACCTTCAGTTTCTGTTTCAAGAAACTTTTAGAAGGACTCGTAGACCTCATTGAAGGATGATATCCTCATAGGTGTGGTTCAGTACAAACATAGAGTAAAGATTAAAATCAGAGGAGTGAAGAAATGTGTAGTTGAGAATCTACAAGAAGGTACCAAACACACCTCTCTGCTGTCTTCNCCCTTTAGTGTTAGGACAGTGTTTCTTGTGAAACATTNGTTTCCACATGGAACATTGTTGTTAGTTAAGGAGGCACTTCTAAGCCTTGGAACTAGATAATTTATGAGAGTACTATCACACTGGGATATTTGACTCTCAACATGGCTAATATTCCAGCTCTGCATAAGTAGAGCCTTGTGACTACATGCCCTCATCCTGAATCATGTTTATACTGACTTGGCTCATGGTCCTCACTATCAACACACTCTTACTATTCACAATAGCTATGTCTACCTCTTTAGATAGCATCCAGTGTACCCAAGACCCCACAAAGTAGACATAGTTCTCTTGCATGACACCCCAGGGTTTAGAGATTATCTCCCAAGACTTGAGGATGAGGTCAGACCATATTTAGAACAGGGTAACTTCTTTACCAAAATCCTGATTATGNTCAAGGTTTAGGACCTCTTCATGTATTTTGTGTTTGATTTTCCTCTTCTATACAGTAAGTTTCAAGTCTTCCTCACAGTTTTCTGTTGAACCATGACTTTTAAATTCAATTTTAGGAGTCTTTATACATAGTGCACAGTAATTTTTCCACATTTGGACCTCAGCTATTGTTATGTTGCTTTGTAAAGTCCATTTTCCTTCATATTTATCTCTATATTTATCATCCCATTCACTGTTCACTCTTTCTGGGAGCTCAGATTTTCTGTCAGGTATGACTCAAGTTGTCTGATGATGATCTACACTTCAGAATTTGGATTAGTGAGAATTTTGTCAAAACATAAGTTTGGGTTTTTTTATTTCAGAAAATATATTCTGTTGCCCTCATTCTGAAGTATATAGTTTCTCTTAGTAAATAGTTCTAAGCTGCCAAAGATTTTCATTTATGAAAGATTTCTTTAAAGACCTTGTTTTTAATGTTAAAATTAAAAAAGCATAAAGAGGTCCAGAGAAATGGTTCAGTGAGTAAAGGTGATGAACTAAGTTTAATCAGAACCAATTNCCGAAAGTTGTCCTCTACATGTGTGTGAGCGCACACATGGGGCAGGGTTAAAAATTATTCCCCAAAACTCATTTCCATACCAATTACTTACCCTTGGGCACACTGCTTAGCCTGGATGTCTGGATTCTTCGTACACATCCAGCTGAGTTTTTTGTAGTCTAGTGCCACAATTCTAANCACCAGGCAGTTTAGACAACTCTCGAATACTATGGGCCAGAATTTTTGCTCTAATGCAATACACACTAACACAACACAAGCACTGAAGAAATATTAAAAGTTGTCTGCACTGCATGGCTTTCTTTCCCTAATCTCTAATTTGTCTACTCCTGTAGCTCAATGCTAAACACTTGTTCATGCCCCCATTTTCATAAAAAATCTCATCAGTATGTCCTTCTTCTCCTCTTCCTTCCAGACACACAGATTATTTTTTCCACCAATAATAAGATCCCCTATGCCAACATTTGAGTGGGAATANGTGAGAAGTGCTGGGTAATTAGCTAAAATGGCAGATGTGTGGATATTTCAACTTTAGAACAGGACTTCTTGAATTTTTTCTACTTTCAAATCTCTTTAGTACTAAGTATATTGGGATATAAACCAAACATTTGCTGGCTATAAGTCATATATTTATTTTATTAAAATGAAGTACATACAATTTTACTGTTTACTAAAGATGGAAGCTGAGTTGCATATTAGTGAGGTGGATGTGCAACTACTCACAAAGACTTGAATTTTGGCTGAATATTTGATACTGAAAAGTGACTAACACTTTTCAAAGTGAATTGATGTTTTGATTTTATAATTAACACTCAGGATGCCACTGTGCAAAATGTAAGTCTTCAGTGAAAAATAACAGAANTATGTTTAGAGTCGTTTCAGAAATTGTTGGAAATTCCATTCTAATCCCAAGACAAAATTCAATTTAATTCTTTTTTTCATGAAATTCAAGTCAGTAACCCAAACAGTAACTTTTAAAATCAAGCACTCTAAAACTATGCAGTTAAAAAAAATACTAATTTGATACACAGTGAGGAATGAAAATAGGGAAAATATTAAGACTTTGTTTTCCCATAATGGTTATTCTTTTCTGTAAGAATGGAAGACTTTTTGTGT
>LZPO01108038.1:69985-81125 GCA_001675575.1 Neotoma lepida | reverse complement strand
GTTTGTCACCCGTGTTGTTTAGTTCTATTTTTGTCTGCTTCAATGGTTCTTGCATAAAAATGAGATGCAATTTATCTCTTTACTACTCTTTGGATACTGTGTTTTGTTCATCTAGNNTCTTTCAAGGTTTTTTCTTTAGCATTGGTTTTCTATGGTTTGAAATGATACACCAATGATGTGGGGTTTGTTTTGTGGTTTGCAACGGTCCTCCTGGGTTTTCACTCTGCTTCTTGCATCTGTGGTTTATACTGCATGACAGCCACTTAGGGAAATTCTTTGTCATTGTTATTTAAAAGGTTTCTTTTACTATTCTTTATTCATCCAGTAATTATTTATCTTTTATGGCTGTCCCATGGGCTGTGGATACTCTGTTCCTTTTGTTCATGGGTTTTGTTCCGTGTTTCCTTTTCAGTTTTGGAGATTTTATCGTGATCGCCTCAAGCTTTGGCGATCCCCCAGCCATATCCATTCTGCATACAAGCCTTTTAAACACATTCTTCATTTTTAATTTGTTGCAGCATTTTTAGCCCCTAGCATTGCTTTTGGTCCTTTGTAATGATCTCCATTTCCCTCCTAATGGTGCCCATTTACTCTTCCATGCTGTCTGCATTATCCATGAGAGGCCTTGGTATTTTTGTTTGCCAGTTGTTTTAAGCTCCCCACCCAGCTAACCACTTCCACCATTGTGCCATATCTAAATGTGTTTCCCATATTTGTTCTGCCTCTTGGANCTGTGTGGTTTGAACTTTCAGTATGTTTTCTAATGTTTTAAGTTTTTCTCAGTAGTCAGACACAACATACCAGGTTTAAAAACTACTGTAATTAGACCCTTATTAATGTGTTGATGGGGCACTGAGGAGAAGAAGAAACCTTTATTCCCACAGTTAGGCCCCAGTCTTTCAGCGGACTCATGTCTCTGGACGATGAACGTCACGCACTCCTCCATTGTTTGTTGGTCAGCTGACATGGAAGCCAGANCGGGCTCCAGTTAGATGTTGCTAGTCTAGTCTATGAAAAACTAGGAGGTGATTCAAGTTAAGAATCTCCCTTCCATCAAGTCAATTAAGTCATGATAAAATTGCAGAAAGTTGTCTGGTTGAATCGCTCCTCCCGAAAACAGACCTTGTTAAGAACAGAACAGTCTGACACATTTCAGAATATTCCCCATCCTCTACCTGCAGCATCAGGTTTCATNTGATACTTACTATGAACACTTAGAATTCCAAGGGGTGATGTTCACATCTGAGTAGGAACCCCCCTGACTGAGTCCAGGTAGAATCCTTTCTTTNTGGAGCAGAGATCCTCTATCAGTTCTTCAGCTATACTTCAGGTTTCCTACCCCAGCTCTGGTTTCTGCAGAGAGTTACAAAGTACCTATTATTAACAACAAAATCTCCTCTTTTGCAAAATACTGTCACTTTTTCCTGGTTTTGTCTACGTCATTTTTTACTTCTGCATCATAAATTATTTAATTTCTGCCTCAACTTACAACACGTTTTACTATGACTCTAGCTCAACTGGAAAAATATTTCCTTAGTTCAGATCNTGTGATACTTCAGGAACATATTTGGGGTTATCTTTGGCTGGAGCCCCTGTTTGCAGCTCTCTACAGTCACTCATAATTTATTCTTAGCCTATTGGTTTTCTAAAAATTATAGAAGATATTCATAAGTGTATGTTCTGTTTTACATAAACTGAAAACAGAGTTTATAGGTAATGTACTAAAGGATTTTATCCATAGATAGAGCTATAAATACCTCACAGTCCTCTCTACTGGTAACACAAGGGGATAGGCAATGAGAAGACAGCCAATGTTTTGTGTAGTTCTTGGCCAAGGTAACTGTTTCCTATTCCCCTGTAAGGGAAATGAGAACATTAATGTGTAAACATTAGTAAAGAACACTTCGGAATAGTCCGTTTGACAAACATTGTCATACTGCCACCAGCAAATTTAAAACCCAAAGCTGTGCACCTCAACCTAGATTTTTCTATGGTTCATCATTGTCTATAAACAGGATATGTATCCTTTAGTAAAGTTTATCAGTGCTCCTATGACCTGGACTCTGATCTGGACCCTTGCCTTCAGCCTTGGCTCCTTCAACTTTGTATACCAGTTCTCCATGCAAGCCTTACTAAGACACCTCAATCCCCCAAACTTTGATTGTTTCTCACATTTTTAGGAACTTAAGACTAGTACTACTATTTACTCACCCATATGAGACTGCATACCAGGGCATCGTTTCATACTAAAGATAGGTCAGAGTGACCCACCTGAAAGTTATAGTTATAGCCATAGGAGAAAAAAATGACATATAAGAACAACAAAACTGGCTGTGGTTGGCGTTCACTTTATAAGGNCATATTTTGACAAATTTCAGCCTCTGGCTAGAAGTTCAGATGTTATGATTGACAGATTCAGTTGCTTAGTTACAAAGAAACATTGAAACCATTTGCTATGTATAGACCACAGTAGACAAACATCACCTTTTTTGTTTGTTTCCAGGCTCTCACTGTTTAGATCTGCCTGACCTTAAACTCAGAAATCAGCCTGCCTCTGCCTCCCAAGTGCGGAGATTAAAGGCGTGCACCACCAATCGAGGATAAACATCATGTTTTAAAGGACATCTACATGATTATCTCTATATGTGCCTTATTGTTTACTCTTTATTAAAGAATATATTTGCTGGGAGGCCCTGCTGGTCAGAGGTTGCAGTCTATCATAACTTAGCAGCTCTCCCAAGGCTTGGCACAATATGGAGGACTCCCTCCCCACCCCAGTAGAGGCTTCCTGCTCTTTACCTAGCCTTATCTGGAGGATGTCTCAAGCCCAGATGCCTGACTTATCTCAAGGATGATTGTTGACACAGTTCCCTGCAAATGCTCTTCCCCTGCTGCCTATATGGTAATTAAGTAACATCCTCTAGCTATTTTCGTAGATCCATGCTGCCACTAATCCAGCTATGTGATAGGAGTGTGCCACCTAATGCAAATTAGGGTTTGCCCCAGCTACCACCCAATCCTATATATCCCCTATACTCCAGAATAAAGTTGCCCTGTCTCACTGAAGTCATAGTGCAGAAAGATATTTCCACCATGTTCCCAAGCCATCTAAGGCCTCTGCCTCATTGTCCTTGTGGACTGGTGTCCAATGGACCTCCAGGAAAAATAGGACCCCATATATATTTACAAGACTTAAAGAAAATATCTTTATAAAATTGCATGAGAAAACTAAACTGAAGAACACTAGAGGAAGAAGATGGGAGAGAAGAAAATAATTATATTAACTGATTTAATTATGTTAATTATTAATGCTAGGTCTAAGTACTTAGTACTTATGTAAATATGAGAACTATTTTATTTTAAAATATAGAAAGAACACATGGGCATTTACACTTATACCTCTGAATTCTTTGATGAGTCTACATAAAAAGGTTGTGAGATTGGGGATTGAAAAAACATGAATTTTAGCACTAAATGCCTACATAAAGAAGATGGAGAAATCTCACATTAGTTACTTAACAACACAACTGAAAGCTCTAGAACAAAAAGAAGCAAACTCACCAGGAGGAAGAATCAAATTGAGGAAATAATCAAATTGAGGGCTGAAATCAATAAAATAGAAACAAAGAGAACAATACAAAGAATCAATGAAACAAAGAGTTGATTCTTTGAGAAAATCAACAAGATAGACAAGCCCCTTTCCAAATTAACCAAAAGGCAGAGAGCATCCAAATCAACAAAATCAGAAATGAAAAGGGAGACATAACAACAGACAACAACGAAGTCCAGAGAATAATCAGGTCATACTTCAAAAACCTGTACTGAAAACAATTGGAAAATCTGAAAGAAATGGACAATTTTCTGGATAGGTACCACATACCAAAGTTAAATCAAGACCAGATAAACTATTTAAATAGACCAATAACCCCTAAGGAAATAGAAACAGTCATTAAAAGTCTCCCAATCAAAAAAAGCCCAGGACCAGATGGTTTCAGTGCAGAATTCTACCAGATTTTCAAAGAAGAGCTAATTCCAATACTCTTCAAATTGTTCCACACAATAGAAACAGAAGGAACATTACCAAACTCTTTTTATGAAGTTACAATTACCCTGATTCCCAAACCACCCAAAGATACAACAAAGAAAGAACTAAAAGTAGCAGCAGTAGAAGTACAACTTGGAGATTTATCAGTATTTCATTTGATCATTGTGATCAAACACCCTGTTAAAAACCAATGGACAGAGTGAAGACTTGTTTTGCCCTGTGGTTTCAGTCTACGGTTCTGAGCTCTGTCGATCCAAGTATAATGCAAGAAGATGCAGCACAATGGTGGTGGGAGCATGTAGAAGGACAAAGATGATTGCTTCATGCCAGCTGAGAGGTGGAGGGGAGGAGAGGGGAGGGGGAAGGGAGGGAGAGCAAGAGAGACAGGGAGAGGGACAGGGAGAAGGAAATGAGGAAAAGACTCAGAACAAAATAGAAGCCCAGTGACATACTTTATGTAACTGGGATGTGCCTCTGAAAGTTTCTACCAATTCCCAATAATTTCATGTCATTATGAATCTGTCAATGGATTCATCCATCAGCGAGGTCAGTGTTGGCATGATCTGATCACCTCTCAAAAGTCCCCACCTGTGAATATAGCATCAGAATAAAATCTTCAACACATAAGCATTTGCAGGGACAAACTTCATATCAAAGTTACAACAGTGGACAAAATTCCATCTATTTGATTATGACTGTCAACTACCCAAAGCAAAAGTATAAAAAAGTTCTGTCAGAGGATTAGGGGATGGTTCAGTGGGTGAGAGCACTTCACTGAGCGTGCATAAGGACCTAAGTTCAGATCCCCTGAACCAATATAAAAGAGCAGGCCATCACCAATGCATGCTTGTAACCCCAGAACAAAGAGGAGGTGAAAACAGGATGACAGGGGGACTTGCTGGCGACCAGACTTACTAGAAAATCTAAGTCCGGTTTCAGTGATAGGTCTTGTTTCAAGAAAATAGGCTGGAGAGCAACAGAAAACACCCAACATCATCCTCTGGCCTATTCACACATGCACATGGACATGTGAACACACACACACACACACACGCATACACACATACCTGCACCACACAGACACAAAGAGACAAGATTTAAATAAAAAATACTGTCAGGAAATGTGAAAATTATCAAGCTATTCAACATTATAATTCTATAAACCGATGTCTATTTATAATGGAGTCAAAATGTGTCAATGCTAAAATTGATCGTCATTCATAAAAATATTGCCAGAACACATCAAATATTAATAAAATTTTCTCTGGATAGCAGGACTATGAAAAATATCATTTTGCCTCCTGTCTGTTCATCCATATGAAAGTTTTCACATAATACATATTTTTATTTTTACTAGCAAACAAATCATTTTAATTGTTCATGAACATCTTAATTGCATGGATATAGCTAGAGATAAAATCCATCCCTTATACTAGTTCCAGAAATATTCTAACTTCTAAAGCTAAAGTATTGCTCGTGTTTCAAAACCAGGATTACTGTATCAGTGCTCTTACTAATTTCACATTTTCTAACGACTCAGAAGAAGACTGGGGAAATAATTTGTCGACAATACAGTTGAGATTTCTCCCAGGGCATGGTTTCTTTAGGCATCCCCTGAAAATGTTATTGTTCATTACTTGTCTCAATTGGAGTTGGATATTTCTCACCCTGGGTGACTTGCAGTTGCAAATGCTCAGGTCTGCCAGGTTGCTGCATATTTCTCCTCGCATCAGTGTCAGAGACAGCCCGTGTAGTCACCATGTATTTGTAATTGTGTTGTTAAGGATAGAAATAAGAGAAAACTACAGCCACTCTGCTGGACAGAGCCTGGCCTCTAAACCTTCAAGAGTGTCCAATAAAAACCAAATTATTTCACTGAGAAGAAATGGAAAAAACAGTGGCAGGCTGTCAACAGGGGGGAAAAAATAGAGATGTCATTTCAAGACAATTTAGGAGACTGAACATATCTCTCTCAGACAACTTGTGTGGGGGGAGGAGAGTGGGGACAGGGTGTATGTGATTTTAGAGACAGAAAGAAACAGAGAGAGACTGAGAGAGAGAGTGCTAAAACTTATAGGTCTCATTTTTTTAAGAAGCCATTCTCCTTCTAAACTTTAACATCTATTATTTTTCTTTCTCCGATGTACAATGCTCACATAAGCTTTTAGAATGTCACATGATTTTGTTCAAGTGCACCACCAACCCCTGCTCTAGCAATAGAAAGACTCTTACTCATACAGGAAGACTCCGCTCAAGTTTCTGTGAAATCTTCCCAGACTGCTCTAGGCATAACTTCATGTTCATATTTTTTTTTACTGAATTTATTTCTTTATAAAAAAAATCATCTATTGAAATAGACTGCATGTACTGCGGATAGAGACACTGGTTTGATCTTGATTTCCAAAGGCCAAGCAAAATAAATATTTTTGAAGCAAAGATCTTAGCAGGGTGGCTGCCTGTTTCTAATTCTCCAGCAGTGGCTAAATAGATTCAGGAACATGAACAAAAGAGTGAGGCCTCCTCTTCTTAAATATTAAAAGCAAAATAAAGATGAATCTCACCTCATAAAGAGGTTGTGAAGATTGACTCACATAATATTGATACTATGTTTCAGACATGGCCCAGTGCATAATAAATATTTAATAACAACATCCCTTCTTTTAATGATAAATGGTGGCTTTGCTTTTGTATTATGAAGCAGATTCACCTGTGAATGGTAGACACAATAGATAAGAAAATTCATGCATAGATTTAAATTTCTTTAAGTTAAGAAGTATTTTACTTCAGTAATATTGTCAATTCTTTATTTTAAAATGAGTACAGTATCAAAAATTGCTATTCTATGAATATAGTAATCATAACTAATTTACTTCTTTTTCAGTGCTGTCAAAACCCAAAGTCTCACATATAAAGGCCAAGCAGCTAAGCTGTACATCNAGTCTTACTTTTGGTTTTGTTGTTGTTGCTGTCGTCATTGTTGTTGTTATCTTTAAACAGGTCTTGCTATGTAGCCCAGGCTAGCCTCAAGCTCATGGTCCCTTGGCCTCTGCCTCTCATGTGTGGGACAAGTTGTGGGATTATAGGTGTGCACCACCACACATGACTCATTTCATTTTTTGAGATTTTATGAAAAGCTCTTTAAAACAAGTGGAAAATGTAATAATATCCATTGCCAAGTTACCAATGGGAAACATATACAGACCAGTATACTTCTAAAGTATCCCCCTTTACTAAGAATTGTTTCCTTGAGATTATTTGCGATAAAATTTACTAATCTAAGATACAGAATTTGAATTCCTAGAAGATTTCTCCCAGAGGTGATGGAGGTCAGTGCAACAAATGACTAGATTTATAGCTCTTTGCTTTTTCCATTTCATCATTAATGTTACCCATGCCACTCTTTTAAGGGTAGTCAATCTAGTTCAAATATATGCTAATCACTAAATAGCAAGCCAAACTAGGACAAGTTTAGCTCTTTTTGTACCAAGAAAATTATGTTGAAACATCTTGATATAATTATGTCTTCAAGCTAGAAAAAGTACAACATTATCACAGAAAATAATGACATATATATATATACAGACATATATATATAAAATGACATACATATATATATATAAAACCATGTGTAGGAAATCTGAAAGAAGTAGGTCACAAGAGTAGTATGTATTCAAATCAAACATCCATGGGAACAAATCACCAGCCATGTCTTCTTTTCCCAATCTTTTAGATAAAATTCTCCAGAATTCAATTTTTAGTTTTAAGGAAGTGCTTGGATTGAACCACTTAGGATCACTTCCTCCACCTCTAAACTACCTTTGGATTAAAGAGTGAAGCAATAATGACTTTGTCATACCCTGAAGTATGTGCTCCAGTTAACTCTAATGTTGTTACAAGATTAATGGGGGGCATTACATGCAAGGTAGAATTACAGTGAAAGACATGGAAATGTAATAAATATTCCTAAAATTCAACACAAAGAGAAGAGAATGCCACCCAGAAAATAAAGGATGGATTCCTTCAATATATTGCTTTTGAAGATAGGACAAGAGAAAAAGGCATGAAGAAAATGTGAATAATTTAAAAAATATATTACTTAGAACCCCTTTGGTATTTGTGATTTGAAGCAGTTTTGTTTGTCATGTCATGTGAGGTTACCAGTTAAATAACCAGCAAGTTGCACAGGAAATGACTAGATTGAGCATAAGTTTATATGAACAGAAGCCCAAAGCTCTTACTGTTATAAACAGGCATCAATGTACAAGGTGTGTAAAATAACAGCTGAAGTAGGTTTATGTTATGCTTCTGTCCTCCAGAATCTAGTTGGAATGATAAAAGAAATATTTAAAAATTCAATATGAAAATAAAATCCTAGTGTCCTTACAAACCACAGAAATACTAAAGTACAGTGGAACAGTGAACATATTCAGAAAGAACACTGCAGGACGATGGCTACCAGAGCTGAGGAGCGCTGCATTATGTAGGCAAAGAGGCTTCCCTTCCAACTCCAGCTTCCCACAGGAGACTTCTGAGAATACTCTCACCATTTTAATGAGGGGAAAGAAAGCTACTAGGGTAATGAACCAGGTAATTAACCAGAAGATTATAAAAATCAACCATGTACATTAAGAGGGTGACCTGAGCATTAAACTTTAAGATAATACTTTCTGATGCCTCTCTCTCGTGTGTACTTTAACTTACAACCACTAAAACTGGGTACTGNGGCTGAAAATGGAGGAAAGCAAGTTTTCAAAGCAAATTAAACCCAAAATAAAGTATCTGGTGCAGCACTCTGGAACAGTGATGGGTTTCAAAGCTTGGCACTTAGGACCTTGTGCAATGCAGTCAGACATATGAAAAATGCATCTTTCTGACCACTGCAATGTTNTAGCCACAGGATCTTCTTTGCATTGAAGGAAACAAGATTTGACAAGTTGTCTTTTATGTTGTGAGGCAGATGCTGGCATGCTNGGTTAATAAGCAAACGCAGATTGAGAAGAGTTTTGTATGGGATTTGTCAGAGGCAAATCCTGTAAGAAACAATGAGGGAAGTAGGAGAAAGACACCAGAACATGGNGCAGGTGTGACCCCAGTAAAATGAAGGATGAAAGGAAAANGATTAACAGGAAGGTTCTTATGCAATGGTATGGGTTCTAAGTCTGTGGAGGAATTTTGAGACCAAAATCATCAGCAAAAGAGCTCCATAACTTCTGATGATGCACTTGCCTTAAAAACCCTGTTGGACACGGCCACCTGCCATAGAAACTTGGTCTTTAGACATGCTTTATGACAAGTTTCTGAGCTCCTACACAATGTCGGCCTTGCNTATGGGAGATCTGAAAANCACACCCCCTGCCTTTTACACTTACAGCTGCAATAACGAGTAGTCAAAGAACATCATGCAAACACGTTCCTTTAAAAGGAAGGAAGATTTGTGAATGTTTGTAAGTACAATGTATGTGTGTATGTGCATGTATATATACACCTTCTTCCATTCCACTCTGCCTTATATATTATAATTTTATACTAAAAAGGTAATAGAAATGTTAAGTAAAATAATGAGAAAAGACTTTCTAGAAAATAGTACATAGTGGGCATCAAAACATCTTTGTATCCTCCTTTGATTATGAAGGTTGTTCTCTTGTCTGAGTTCAATGGTGAAGAGTAAAGGATCTAAATAACAGGAGGTATTTAAATCATACACAACTAAAACTTGTGTTTTGTGCAGTGAAGTTCCTTCCAGGTTCCTTATAAATTATGTAATATGCTTTTATTTGGACTGAGGAAGGATTACTGTGGCCAGGAGCCTGAAGAATGACAAGAAAATAAAATGTTCTTTGGAATCAAATTGGAAAGGGAAGTTAGGAACTTTGGTTCCTATCTATGGTTGGTGTTTAAATGTTAATAAACTGTGAATAGAGATTTTGTGTTTCTTACTCCTTTACTAAGCACTATTCCCAATGAATTCTCCATTGTCAGCAAGTAAGCAAAGTACTCTTCAGTTAATTTGAAAAGCCGTACCCAAGGCCCTATTTTAAGATACCAGTGAAAGCATTTGTCCTTGGACCTTTCATATTGGGTGACAGCAAAAGCACGCGGAAGAAAGACATAAAGTGAAATTGAAAAGCAGCAAGATTGCTAATATCNAATGGATGGACACTGGCATTTTCATTTATTTCGATGGCAACAATCCAATGTTCTTACAATTTCTTGTCTTGCAAAGAAAAGGTTTGGAGAGCCTGTTCTAAATGGAGATAGTCAGGTTGTCCATTAAAAGTCCATTTCTTTAAACTAATGCTCCTAAGTCCAGTACTAAATTTAGCTCTTTTGCAGCAATACTTCACTGTTGTACAAATCCACTAACAGGAATCAGAAACTTGGAGTGTTTTCTTCTTCTGGAGAATATTTAAAGCATCATTCCTAATAAACTCATCCTGACCTTCAAGGATTCTAAATATTGATTGGTCTTTTAAAACGGCAGTCAGATATATGGAAATGTCAAGCTCGGGCTGATGCAAGATAGAGAAATCAGAAAAAAAAATTATAGCAAGGCAGTTAAGATTATATTCAGATCATTCAGCAGGAATCTTACTACAAGTCCATTTAGATGTAACAAGGGCACATCTGAGTGATCCAGGAGATGTGGAAAATGTGAAAGATCCTTGCAATGAGTTGTACATGCTTCTCAATGTTCTCTACGTCTCACACAGGAGCTTTTTCTTGCGTCCATAGTTCCCATCTGTGTATCAAACTATGTCATGATATAGAATCAAATTTATGGAGGTTACAATGGGATATTTTACATTTTCAAAGAAACCATTTATTAGACACTGAGTAAGTGCATAACCCAAGCAAGCTCAGTTTCAGTATTGTCTCTGATAGATTGAAACGACTCACCTATGAAACTCTACTTCAGTAAACTGTTTTTTAACCACTGAGCCATCTCTCCAGGCCCGTTGTGTTGTTTTATTGGTTTTTGTTTTTTTAAAGAAAGCATTACATGAAAATTGTGGGGCAGAAATGAGAGCAGTGTGTCCACCACCCTAACCCCAACCCTGACCCTGACCCTAACCCTAACCCTAACCCTGACCCTAA
>LZPO01108038.1:21169-43899 GCA_001675575.1 Neotoma lepida | reverse complement strand
CTAGTGCTTTCTTCCTAAGTGAATTTACTCTCACAGTTGTTTGTGTTCAAAATGCTGTAACTTTCCACAACTTTTTCCAAATAGGATACTGAAATTTGGCTCCCTTAAAATTCTGCTCTTAACTTTGTCTAGTGTTATCTACCCATATTTTTTTTCTGCCTTCACACTCATAATGAAACATGGCCTTTTCCTGGGCCTTAAGCCAGTTGGCATGAGAGCTGGAACACCTAGTCAGCCTTTCCAACCCAGTCTGAAGGGATTAGCACTGAATTGTCAGAGGAAAAGTATAGTGAAATCTCTGAGGCAGTGCTATGCAAGACTGTGCNGAGCCTCCTCNGGACTGGCCCCACACATACACAGCCAGTCTGTCCTTACAGGCCTATGACTAGACTCAAGCCCCAGTATGCCCCCTAATGGTGTGAGACAGGAAATACACTCCAAAAGACCTACATCAATTTCCTAACAGAAATTTAAAAGATGGGAAAGACTGGATGCTAAGATGTGAGATGACCATAAGAAAGATTTTTACTTTAATGTTGACACTCATGGGATCCAAGAGGACCTTGTTTGGTTGCCTTCTAGTTTTGGTCTAAGTTGCTGTGGTAAAGCGCTGACCAAAACCAACTTGAGAAGGAACGGTTTTACATTATTGAGGGAAGCCAAGGCAGGAACCTGGAGGCTGGAAGGGAAGTAGAGGTCATGGAGGAGCACTGCTTACTGGCTGCTTTCCATGGCTTGCTCAGCTTGTTTTCTTANACAACCCAGGACCACCTGCCTAGGGATATGAGCACAGTGGAATGAGCCCTCCCACATCAACNATCAATCAAGAAAATGTCCCAGCGACATGCCTACAGGATACAATTCTTCAGTTTTGGTTTCTTCTTCCCAGGTGACTCTAGCTTGTGTCAAGTTGAAAAAAAAATAATAAATAACATAACCAGCACAAATTGGTTGGCAAAAATGTAGACATGCCAAGGCTGGGAACTAGAGAGATGGCATTGGTAAAACACTGACCTGAGTTTGGATGACCAACACACATATTTTAGTGTTTGGAAGCCCAACTATAATCCCATCACTGGGGAAATGGAGACAGGAGAATCCCTGAAGCTCTCCCTCTAGCTGAATTAGCAAGTCCCAGGTTCAGTGAGACCAGGGCTCTATAAATAAAGAGATATGGACCAACATACCCAATGTCAACCTCTAGCTCTCACACGTAGACACACAGATATGTACATATCTCCACACACATATGCACACACAGAAATAAAGGCAAAAATGAAAAGAGGAAGGGAGGAAGGAAGGCTAGAAGGCAGGCAGGTAGAGCTCCTTTGGATTAAGAGGCTCTGGGAAGTTGAAATGTTAGGATGAATTTGTTCCTTATGACATGCTCACTTGCAGTGAATGTCTTACACATTTTACCAATTAATTTCTGAAGGGAGTTCTACCATCCTTGGAGAGTTCTGAGATAGCTCTTATTACCCAGATCTTACACTAGAAACTGTAGTCACTGGATTGGGAAACCCAAGTGCCATGGAAGTGATGGCAGTTCCAGGCATTGAGGCCAGACAGCACACTGAACCACCACAGCCAAGGTGAGTACAATTCCTTGCTTGGGAAATGAGGAAAAGCAGCCATTGATACAGTTCAGTTTACATATATCTATGATGCTAGCAAGTTGATCATGGTGTTCCCAGAAAATGAAAAGTTCTATACAAGCAGAAAAGCACCACATGATCTGAGCGAACATCTAACCCCACTCAGAAAGACAGCCTGGCACTCTCAATCAACCCCCAAACCTGAGTCAGTTTCCGAACTCAGGACTTCCTGAAAAGGCCAGGTGATCCAGGGGAGGCCTTCAACATTCTCCAGTTAGCCATCCATTTTCACCAGAGAAATTTGTACATAGGCTCAGGTGCATAAATATATAAAACAGGTGTACAAATCAAATGTTTACGGAAAATAAATCCCAAAGAAATTTATTTTAGAACGATTATTTAATATATAGACACTTTTACTATTTATTGAACAAAAAATAAGGTAAGATGATTGTGTATCTAATAAGATAAATGTGCTTATTTATTTTTACATAAAGAATTAAATCTTGGCAACCATTCTTACTGAATATTTATTATTCTAGGACCATTAAGCATCTCCAATGTTTTTCAGAGTTGATTCTCATTTTGATTGTATAATCGTCTGTGCTGGGAATGCAACTTTGTATAAATACACAATACAAAATGGCAGAAGAATGCTCAAAGTTGGTTCAAAACTGGAAAATTTGCCCTAATCCCTAACTGAAATTTATTGAATGATTTTTATAAAACTCAAGTCAGCAACTCAAACAACAATTTTAAAGTCAAACACAGTAAAATTCAAAGACATTAATTTGATACTCACATGTTGAGAAATGACAGTGGGGAAATATTAAAACACATCTTCCATAATTAAACCATTGTATTTCTGTAAGAGTATAAAGTTGTGTGCAGAAAAAAAAAAAACAAAAAAACAAAAAAAAACTTCCATTCATAACAGGCAACAGTTTCCAGTCTGTGCTAAGGTATTTCAGGCAGTTGGTGGTGTCACATGATAAACCAGTACAAGTAGTGTTCAGAGCAGAGAGTGCAGTGAACTTGTGGGAGGCAATACGGGGAAACACTGCCAGAGGTACTAGGGNTTCAGAAACCTTTTACTGTGGTCAGTTTGTTCCCCAACCCCACGTTCATTTATGCAATACCATACAAGCTCATGATTGATGGCTTTCCTTTGTAATTTTTTTCCCTCTTTTTGGTGGGGTATAGGTTGAGGCAGGATCTTGTTTTGTAGCCACAGCTGACCTCAAACTCACAGCAATTCTCATGTCTCAGCCTCCCAAGTGCTGAGATTACAGGCATGCACAAGTGTGCCCAGCTAATGACTATTTATATTTATAAATGTGTTTTGGAGAAGAAAAAATTAAAAGAACTCCCAGGTACCAACAGACACAGGACCTGAACTAACACTAATTCCCAAAGTGCTAAAACGTTGCTATGGCCCATACATCAGAGTACATGCTTATAGATGTGAAGTGATTAATGCAGTTCTGTANCAGGGCTGCTTTATAGTAGACTATTGGGTCCTTGAGGCTATCCTATGATTATTCCCTCCAGTTCTGAAATATACAGTCAGGACAGACAGACTCAGAAATAGGTAAAGTCTCCAAATGCTACTTTGTCAGCCATTTTCAAAGTATACCATACTTTTTCAAAGTTTGCTATTCTCCAAGGTATTCACTCTTTATTTTCTTTATATTTATTTAAATTAAATTATTTCTAGAGTGTGTATCATGTTTAACATTGCACCTGTTTCTAAATACATGATTCATAATGCAACTGCTCTTACCAAAATCCTATGATTTTTTTTTTTCATCCGTATGGCCAACAGACTGATTCTCAAATTGCACCTCAACAATGAATTTTATATTGGCTGCTGTTGCTTCATCTTCTTGTGTCTGACCTATACAAAAAGCTAAGATCTTTTAAAATCGTAAGTGTCTCATAGACAAACACTTTTTGAAAGCCTGCTCTGAGTCAGACTTGATAATGATGCTATAAAGATGACCAGAACACTGCCTTTGACCTCCAGTTGCTCTGTTTAGTGAGGAACACCAAAAGTAAATAATATAAATAAGGAATGTGATGTGTACTGTAAGAGTGCCATGCAAGGAAAAAAATAAACTGTAAGTGGAGCTTGTGGGAGATGGATGGAAAAGACAATCAGCGTTGAGCACAGCCCGGGGCCGCTGCTGAGATGAAGGAGGGCAAGCCGAGAGCTGAGTGATGAGAAAAATAAGCAGAAGAGATAGGAAATGAAGAGAGAAGGAGCTGAAGAAATCACAAAGAGGTGAGGTTGAGTGCCAGGAGAACAACAGCCTGAGGGGTCAGAAATAACATGGCTCAATAATGATTNCTGCAAGCCTTTAACAACTATTATTTTACATAAACTGATGATGGTGGCAAAGTAAAGGACTGGTCAGACGGCGAGTTTATTCAACAAGTAAGCTCTTACTCGGTCAACCTGGCACCACTCAGGAATTACATGGGAGGACAAAAGAAAAGATGTGACGGTTTTAAGATTGTATTTTCCAAAGAGAGTTACAAAAAATATCTCATGTCTCTCTGCCTCTCTGCAATTTGACCTTGCCCTCACTGNGNAGCAGTTTATTTTTAACTTTTCTCTGTCTTGTTACTGCTCTGGCCAATAGAGTGGAAGCAATGAGGCCCTGTCACCTGTGGGAATAGTCCTTCCATTTGTTCTTGTTTTTCTATCCATCTCTTGAGTCACTGGTTGTTAGAACACTCCTGCTCAGAAGCAAATCACCGTACCATGAGAAGAGCCAGCTCTCTGGTAGAGCCACTTGTAGGTGTTGCTTAGCAGTCACAGTGAAGTTTCAACTGTCAGGCACTGACTAAGGCAATCTGGTATCTAATTCTGTTCCTCTTTGAAATGACGTCAACCCAAAACAAAATGCGACACNAAAAGACAGTGTCCATGTAAAAACTTTCTACCTGAAGCCATCAACACCCAAAAAATAAGCAGTAATAATACAGCAATTTAAACCATTAAGGGGTGGGGTGGTATGTCACACACGGCCTTAGACTACTGGGACTGCTGTGTGGGTTAAATAACAGAAATTCAACTCTGGAGCACAGAAATCTGAGCTCAACGATCCGGCATGGTTGGTTGTATTAGAGCTTCTTCCTGGTTTTCAGACAGTTCTTTTCTTATTGTATTTTTATGTGTTACAGAATGAAGAGAAAGAGTCTGTCTCCTCTCATTTATCCTAACAGTTTTCATCACATTCATGAGGACTCTCACTTCATGAATACCATAATTACCTCCTATTGGCTCATCTCCTATTACCATTTCACTGAAGAGTAATGCTTCAAAATGAGAAGCTAAGAATGATACAAATCTTCAAGCCACAGTACATACCAGTGGCTAACAGTAGGACTAGGGAAGGTGAGAGATAAACAGATATCAATAGTAGACAGAGTAGTTCTCCATACTCAAATGTGATGTGGCTATTTCTTTATAGACCACCCAATTTCCCTGCTTATGGGGAACCATGTGACAAGCAATGTCATTAACCAAATATCATTGAAAGAGGATCTTGTCATTAACCAAAATGAGTTAAAAGAGCTTGCCCAAGAAATATAGTAAAGAAATTTAATATGAGGAGTTTGAGTTGTTTGTGATATAGTTCTCTGACAATGATCAATAACAGCTTGTAAATAGAGATGGTGAGTTTGTGGAAGACTTATGGGCTGTCTGCACTTGCATCTCAGCATACTGAGATTTATCGAAGTCCTGTGAGGGGCTGAAATGCCCTGAGAAAGCAAGCAGAGAAATTGCAAAAGAGAACCCCAAAGCACAGCAACAATTAAAGCAGGACGTAAGAGCTGTGGCTAAATATCAGGGTCAGAGTATTTGCTTAGCATGCACAGGGCATCATACAATAAAATTACATAAAATGACAGTTCTTTTTGATAAAATTTTGTAAAATGCCTTCATTTTTTTCTTTCAGCCAATAATTGATTTATCCTATCACTAGGAATGCAGAAATTATATTCCTATATATCAGTATTGTATAATATTTTGGGTTTGGAAGGAAAAAAGAACAGGTTATATGACTTAATTCAAGCTAAAATTGCAAAGTAATGAAACATTTTTGTCAACACTAAAATATTCAGGATTTGCATTAAGTAATATATATATGTTTGAGTTCATAATTCTCCCCAAAATTATTATGAGATCCCAGACCAACACAGTAGCTGTGTGACCTACAAAACATTAGAAATCAATCTCTTTCCCACATTATTTTCAAATCATTGAGTTTTATCTTATTTTCATGACAACTTTAACCTCTCCACAAAGCCAAATAATCAAGTTATAAATTCATACTAGTTAAGATTTTTTTTAAAAAAAGTATTTTCTGTCAATATATAATTGCACTTTCATTGATCATAGACACTTGCAAGCTGCATTTGCTGTGCACAACGTGGCTACTAATTNCGAGCACAGGGGCAGTGTGAGAGATTACTCTGTCCTTGCCTACAGGAGAGAACCATTCCCGGAGTTGTAAACTGTGGGATGACTCATCCCCTAGAGGCTTGAGGGCCAGCCGGCCCAAACAAGTAAAAAAGATACATTCTGAGAGCCAGCTTGGGTCTGCCTAGGGGCCTTAGCAACAGCAGCTGAAACACGACCTGGAGATGACCTGGACCAATGAGAGGCAGCCATGTCACACCAGCAGATGCATATTCATCAGACCTTCCCCCAGAGTGGGGTGGAGGGTATATAAGGCTTGCCTCTTCCTGAGTAAACTGAGCTTGTTGTTTCGACATTCTCTGGGAGTCTGTGTGTCTTGACTTCCGTGCCTACTTGGCCCCCTCCCCCATAAAGGGAACAACAACACAGGACCTCTGCTACATCTGATGCGGAAACCCGGGACATTTGGTGCTGGAACAGGAACTGTGTGTCTCCCTTTACTCATGTGTGGCACTGGTTTACAAGCCCCCTTGAGCCGTGTTTTTCGGTGAGTAGGCCCCTCTACATTGTGTGATTTCGGTCCCTTCAGCAGGTAAATGCTGGGACGCCTGCTTTTCTTTCTGTTTGTCTTGTTTGTGAGTCTGTTTGTATGGAAGGGTGGCACATACTTTTGTTCAGGCTCACCTGGTGTTTCCATATAAGGGTTGGTCCCTCAGGAAACAGAGCCATGGTCTGACTGCTTTCAGTGTATATGTGTGTGTGTGTGTGTGTGTGTGTATGTGTGTGTTTATGTGTGTGTTTGTGAGTGTATGCGTGTATTTGTGGGTTGTGATGCCTGGAGAGATGGCTCAGTAGTTAAGAGTGCTTGCCGCTCCTTTAGAGAGCATGTGGAAACTTGGTCTTTGGATGAGAGTTCTGTTCCTGGCCACAAAAGAGAAAAAATGGTCTTAGGAGTAACCTTTCAGTTGTTTTTTTATGCCCATTTTGTTGGCTATAATTGCTGGCCTAAAGTCCTCCACTACTGAGGAGGTCATTAAGGCCCACAATAAGCAGTGCCAGGAACAATGTAACACCAAGTTATCTATCGCCTTCATTCCATCCATGATTGATATCTCCTCTGCCTCTGCTGACAAGGAGACAAATGAGAATAGGCGTAAAGGAAAGGAAAGGGATGGAAAGAGAGAGGAAATGATTACAACAGGATCCAAGCCTATACTGGCAGCCCCTCTCTCGGTTCCCCCCATGCCTCGAGTGGCTACCCCCCACTGCAGTATCCACAAGTGATTTGCCTGGATGTCTGCCTGCTGAGCCAGCTGCTCNGCATACCTCCCAGCCTATTCCACCTATGCCGCGTATGCCCACCATGACATTTCCAGTTAATGTGGGCCCCAATGCAGCCAACCAGCCATGGATACCTACCCCACTTACAGACCTGTCTTTGGTCCATAAAGCTGCTAATGAGTCAGGTCCTGATTCGCCATATTTTGAGCAAGTCCTACGGCAATGGGCAATACACTTACAGACTTACTATGACTGGCACCATTTGATGAAGGCTGTGTTGGAGCCTGTAGTCTTCCTTAACTGGTGCACTGCCTATGATGACCAGGCTGAGGCTCAAGCTTGTTTTAATATACAGTATAACATCACTGTTTCTCTTAACCCTACCACACAAGCCTAAATTGGACAATACACTTATTTACCTGCCTTGGTAAATCATTGGTAAATCATTGCCTTTGATACATTGGAGGGATCCCCTCACCCTTCAATGACAACTTCCTGCTCCCCTCTTAACCCGGGGATGAGGGTATGCTTGCATTTTTCCCCCGAATACCACCACACCGATATGGATACCCTCCAGAGATGTGCGTCCAGCAACAAACCAAGAGACATTGGCCAAAGAAGAAGCTTCAGATGGGTAATGTATGATTTGCTCCACTACTGCGGCATTAGTAAAGGTTATGTCATCACTGGCATGCAACCCTAGATATTAACCCTCTACAAGATCACTAATATATCACCAGAAAGACTTCAATTAGCACAATAAATATGACTAGGGTCCCATCCATGTCCTTGAGACTAAATTTTTGACTAATCCTTCTCTTGTTCAAATATCTTCTGCAATAGGTTCACCAACAAAAGGCGGCCACAAAGGCGACCCCATAGGTTTTATTGGCTCTCAGACGCCTAGATCAAAGTCCTCCTAGAGACAAAATATATGTAAGGCTACTGCCTAAAGCCCACCACCCCGACTGCTCTCCAGGATGGATGTTCCTCCAGGGCTGGTAGTCAAAGACGGGTACGAGCTTGTTTGGCAAGCCAACTCAAGTCAGGCACAGTCCATTATGCTGAGCTCTCCTAAGGTGGGGTCAACAAGGTTAGGGCATTGCACCCTAGCTCCCACTGAGCATGTCCTATAAAATAATAAAAAAGAGTGGATATGTGGGATGACTCATCACTGAGAAGCTTGAGGGCCAGCCAGCCCAAACAAGTAAAAAAGATACATTCTGAGAGCCAGCTTGGGTCTGCCTAGGGGCCTTAGCAACAGCAGCTGAAACACGACCTAGAGATGACCTGGACCAATGAGAGGCAGCCATGTCACACCAGCAGATGCATATTCATCAGACCTTCAGGGTGGGGTGAAGGGTATATAAGGCTTGCCTCTTCCTGAGTAAACTGAGCTTGTTGTTTCGACATTCTCTGGGAGTCTGTGTGTCTTGACTTCCGTGCTTACTTGGCCCCCTCCCCCATAAAAGGAACAACAACACAGGACCCCTGCTACAGTAAACTGTCTTTTCTCTCTGTACTTCTACATGTGCCCATTTGTCTAAGCTTACTGTGTTCCACGCTGTCCTGATTGATGCAGCTTCACAGCGCATTGCAGAGTTCAGCTCTGACAGTTATTCATGGCCTCATTTTCTTTTTCTTTTTTTTCTATATTACATTATAACACATTGGATATATTTTTTCAATTTTTTATTATGAAAATTTTTTCATTCATTTTACACACCAATCAAAGATCCCCCTCTTCCCTCCTCCTGTCCCCCCAGCTTCCCCCTCCCAACCGCCCCCACTCCCTCCCCAATAAGAAGGCAAGGCCTCCCATGAGGAGGTACATCCAGTAGAGGCAAGTTCAAGCACATACACACACACACACACACACACACACACATTCCTAAATAAATGCATACAACCTGTTTAGTCTGCATAATTTTACTTACATGCATGTTTTCAGGGCTGATCATTTAATATTCGATAATCATGTCATCTAAATGAAGTAGGGGGAACTGATAACTTAAAATACTGAGTCTTTGGTCTAATTTGAGGCCACCACCAGGAGAGGGAGCCCATGTCTGACACTGACTGGATAGCCCAGAGACATAGGATAAGAAAAAAAAATCAATAAAGTGATTTCTCATGATACTCTACAATATTCATAGATCAGTACCTAGCACAATCGTCATCAGAGAGGCTTCCTCTAGCAGCTGATGGGAGCAGATGCAGAGACCTGCAACCAAATATTAAGTGAAAGTCTAAAGTGGAGACCTCCATCAATCCTTCCCCTTGGAGCTCGGAGAACCCCAAAGAAGAGGGGGAGGAAGAATTGTAAGAATTAAAGGGGTCGAGTATACCAGGAGAGGACAGGCCACAGAATCAACTAAGCAGGGCTCATAGGGGCTCACAGAGACTGAAGCGACAATCACGGAACCTGAATGNCTCTNCCCTAGGTACTTTGCATATATGTTATGGTTGTACAGCTTGGTGTTCTTGTGGNACACCTAACAGTGGGAGCATGCCATTCGGGTGTCTCTGACTTTTGCCAGCTTTTGAGACCCTCTTCCTCCTATTGGGTTGCCTCATCCAGCCTTGATATGAGGATTCGTGCCGAGTCTTATTGTATCTTGTTATGCCGTGTTTGGTTGACAGCCCTGTGAAACCCACCCTTTTCACAAGGGAAACAGATAAACATTGGGGCTTTCTATCCATAAACAGTCTCTCCATTTATTCAAATCTTTTTCTTTTATTCAAATTTTTGGGGGTTTTTCTAGTACAGGTAGGTATGAGCAAGCTTTTTTAGAAACATCTACATGCTTTACTTATTGGTATAGGTAAAAAAGATATTTGTTTTAAATTTCTGATTTAAATCGCTGATAGCTAGTATGAAAGAAACCATTTGACATCTGTTTTGGTTTGGGGTTTGATTTGGTTGGGATTTGGGGTTTTGAAACAGCATCTTTCTGTATAACTGAGGCTGTGCTGGAACTTGGCTCCNCCTTCCTTACCTTCCTGAGTTACAGGTGTACAGAACCAGCTAAGTAGCTTTGACTTTCATGTGGTAAATAACACATATCTTGCAATCATGCTGTCTTCTTGTACTGACTTCAGAATACAATTTTGTTTGCTTCGTTCTTTGAGATTTTCTACTTAGTTATCCAAGTTTTTTTTTTAAATAAAAAGTTTTGTTTCTTGCTTCAGAGTTGGTGTATCATATAGACACTGCCCCTATCTCATGTAATTTAGGAAGCACAGCACAATACTGAACAGAGTATAGAGAAAGAATATCCATGTCTCCTTCCTTACAGTAGGTAGGAAACATCTACTCTCTCCTCACTAAGCACATTGCCAGCTGAAGATTTTCTATTTGCTTGAGGAAGGTACCTTCAATATGGATTTGCTAAGTTAATTTCCTTTTAATGGTGAACAAATGTTGGATGTCATCAAATGCTTTTTTTTTCAGAGATTTTTCTCAAAGATGTACACANAGGCTTATCTCTTTGGTATTTCTAGATCTTGTCAAATTGATAATCAATATTAGCTGTCACAGGCTGTTAATGTGACAATCTACATTGAGCACGTTAGATTTTCAAATGTTGAGGCACTCAATATTTACCTGGTAAGTTTACTTGGTGTCGGGGTCTGATTCTCTCTTTGACTCATTGGATTTGGTTCTGGTACTTTACTGGAGATTTGTGTGTTCGTGATGGATGTTGCTTTCTAGTTATACTTTCCTTAAAATTCTCTATGTAGATTGGTATTGGACTAATGCTAACCTCATAAAATCAGAAAGTTCCTATTCTGCTTCTATTTCCTGGTAGACATTGCACCTTCATCATTTTCCTTCTCAAATAAGGAGCAGAATTCATTAGTGAACCCACCTTCCTTGATCCCTTTCTTCCCCTCACATCTTCCCTACGTTATCACCAGTACTGTGTGTTTAGACAGGCATCCTGCTATGTGTGAGAGGTCAGTTTCCTGTGTTTTGATTTGCATTTTCCTGAGGATTAATGACCTTGAGCCTTTTTGTGTACTTGTTTATTTGGGCCTCCTTTTTATAACATGTTGATTGTGCTTTTGTCTGATTTTTTAATTGGGATTTTTTGCTTGTGTTTTGCTGAGTTGGATACATCCTTTGAATATTTTTGGACATTAATCTCTTATCAGATATAGCGTGCAAATATTTTTCTCCCAATCTGTAGCCTGTCTTTTCATTTTGTTGTTTCCCTCATTATGCAGAAGATTTTTGGCTTTAAAAGAGTTCTAGTTGCTTTTGCTTTTGAGATAGGTAGTCTCAATATTTTCTCTTGGGAATTTTATAGTTTCCGGTCTTATATTTCTCACATTTTGGGAATGGTCTAAGACAAAAATCCAATTTTATTCTTTGGCATGTGGCGAGCCAATGTTCCTGACAGTTTATTAAGAGAATCCTTTCCTCACTATGCATTGCTATCACCCCTGCCAACAATTAATTTACCATACATTAAAACTAGAACTCTTATATGGTTCAGCAAGATTTTTTAAAGTAGCAATTTCAGGTAATATAAACTATTAATTTTTAAACAAATAGAAAAGATCAATGAAGAGAACAATATACACACAGATGTATAATCTACAGATAAATATGGAAAGATAGATTATTGATATAGACAGATATGATATATAAATAGAAGATAGATAGATAGATAGATAGATAGATAGATAGATAGATAGATAGATAGATAGATGAAAGATGATGGATAGCTGGTATATAGAAGAGAGATAAATAGATAATAGAACAGAAATACAGAAAGAGTCAGAAATAGGTACAGAGGTAGAAGCAATGAGAGAATAAACTCTACATTCTATATAAAGTCTATATAAAATTCTATATAAAAAATATATTTGAGGAAGGTACTGTAGATGAGAGGCCTCTTGGTCAAGTTGTGTTGACTCATTTAGAACTCAGCAGTCATTAGAGAGATTCGAGAATAAGTTGTAACAAAAATTGACAAGATTAAAATAAAAAGTAATAAAATCATATTTTACTGTTTCTATAAGCCTCAAAGAATTAGCTTCTATTGTAAATGAAAATGCACTTGCAGTTTGTTTAATCCACAAGTTAAAAACATTCCTACCAAAGAAATTTAGGAAAAGTAAAACATAAGCTGTGTTTCTAACTAATATGGACTTAAAATATTGCCAAACATTAGAGTTGTGACGCAACAAATGATTGTCTTTGGTTGTGTAGTCCTTACTCCCAGTCCCATTGAGTTTATGAATCTCCTTCAGCTAAATCAGGTCTGGGTAGATTTCAGGCCTTTCAGCGAACTCCACAAGAGAACTATTTCTTTGCTCATATGGCTATTAAAATTTAGTTCCTTCTGATTTTAGAGCCAGCATCCTTATTTTGTTGTTGTCAGATAACGGCCATTCTCGGCTTCTGGAGACAGCCGACATTCCTGTGTTCGTGGTCCCGAATCTTTGAGCCCAGAGTCTGGGTCTGCCTTTACTTATGTCTCAATGATATTTCCCTCTTATTTCTCTTCCAACGTCTTGATCTTGTGTGTCTCAACTGAACTCTCCTCACTAATCTCAGATAGATAACTCTCCTGTCAACTTTTGAATCTGAAATGTCCCCCACTAGCCTAAGAGCTGAATTCTTGGTTCAAGATGATGGCACTAACTAGAGGTGGTGAAAACGGTGGAAGATGGTACCCAGCCAGTAGAGTAAGTCAATAGGGGTATGCCTTTGAAGGCTGTAGCAGATCCTTGACCCTTTTCTCTTTTCTGTTTCCTGAATGCTGTTACTGCTTTTTCAGAAGACCCAAGTTTGGTTCCCAGCACTCATACTGGGTGACCTACCACTAGTCCAGGCCCCTCAAATCTGACACATTCTCTGGCCAGTGCCAGAACCTGCTTTCATGTGCACATACACACACAGAAGTATTCATTAATACACATTATTAAANCCAAAATAAATCTTCAAAAACAAGGCAAAAGTTATGATTACTTATATATACGATCATATCATCTAAAAACAAAGACACTTTGACTTCTCTCCTTCCTAATTTTCCCCTTGATCTCCTTCAGTTGTCTTACTACTTTACCTAAGACTCTGAGTACTATATTGAGTAGGTATGAAGATTGTGGAAAATCTTGTCTTGTTCCTGATTCTGATTGAAATATTTTGAGTTTCTCTCTGTTTAGGTTAATGTTGGCAGTGGTATTAGTATAAGTAATTTTTATTATGTTGAGATATGTTCCTTGTATCCCTAGACTTTCTGGGACTTTTATAATGAAGGGGTGTTGGATTTCACCACAGGCCTTTTCCTCATCTAACAAGATAATCATATGGTTTTTGTCTTTCAGTCTTTTTATATAGTGAATTACATTTATCAGTTTATGTATATCAAACCATCCCTACATCTCTGGGATGAAGTCTATTTGATCATGATGAATGATCTTTTGATGTGTTCTTGGATTTGGTTTGCAAGTATTTTATTGAGTATTTTTACATCTATGTTCATAAGAGAAATTGGTCTGTAATTCTCTTTTGTGGGGGAGGTCTTTATTTCATTGGTATATCAGGGTNACTATGACCTCATAAAACTAATTGGGCAGTATTCTTTCTGTTTCTATTTTGTGGAATAATTTGAGGAATATTGGCATTCATCCTTTTTTGAAAGTATGGCAGAATTGTGCACTAAAGGCATCTGGCCCTGGGCTACTTTTTGGTTGAGATTTTTAATTACTGCCTCTATTTCATTAGAGGTTGTAGGTTTGTTTAAACTGCTTATCTGATCTTGATTTAACCTTGGTGGTGGTGTGTATCAAGAAAATTATCCATTTCTGTTAGATTTTCTGGTTTAGTGGAGTACAGGCTTTTAAAGTATGATCTTATGATTCTCTAGATTTCCTCTGCATCTGTTAATATGTTCCCTGCCCCTTTGTCTCTAATTTTGTTAATTTGGATATTCCCCCTCAGTCTTAATTAATTTGACTAAGGTTTTGTCAATCTTACTGATTTTATCAAAGAATCAACTCTTTTTTTCCTTGATTCTTTCTATTTTTAATTGTTTGTTTCTATTTTGTTGTTAGTATTCAGATCTCTCCAATTTTGTTTTATATAGGCATTTAATGCTGTGAACTTGCCTCTTAGAACTGCCTTCATTTCATTGTGTCCCGTAAGTTCGGTTATGTTTTGTTTTCATTTTTATTCTATTCTAAAAAGTCTTTCTTTCTTAATTTATATCTTGATCCATTTTTCATTAAATAAGGAGTTGTTCACTGGGCAGTGGTGGCGCATGCCTTTAATCCCAGCACTTGGGAGGCAGAGGCAGGCGGATCTCTGTGAGTTCAAGGCCAGCCTAGGCTACCGAGTGAGTTCGGTAGGTGCCAAAGCTACACAGAGAAACCCTGTCTCAAAAAACCAAAATAATAAAAATAAATAAATAAAATAAAATAAAAAATAAGGAGTTGTTCACTTTCCANAAGTTTGTAAGCTTTCTGTTGTTTCTGATATCCAGCTTTAATCTACGGTGGTCAGATATGAGTTAGGGTGTTATTTCAATTTTCTTGTATCAGGTGAAACATGCTTTGTGTCCAAATATGTAGTCAGTTTTGGAGAAAGTTCCATGAGATGCTGGAAAGAAGGTATGTTCTTTTGTGTTTGGGTGAAATGTTATGTAAATACCTGTTAGGTCCATTTTTTATGTCATTTAGCTCCAACATTTCTCTGTTTAGATTTTGTCTGGATGACTGTCTATTAGCAAGAGTGGGATATAGAAATCACCCACTATCACTAAGCTACAAACTCTTTGATGTACAGTGGAGACATGCCTACAAGATGTGCTAGCTCAGTAGTGGCACAAAACTTGTGGAAATAACCAACCAATATCTGATTGGATTTAGAGCCCACTCCATGAAATGGAACCCATCCCTAACACTGCTCAGGTGGCCAAGAATCTGAGATTAGATAGGCCATGGACCTAGGGGAAAACCAAATACTACTGTTCTGGTAAAGGAACAGAGCAAAAAAATGACTCCTAAACACATTCTGCTATANTCATAGATTGCTGCCTTGCTTAGCCATCATCAGAGACTCATGTTATGGAATAATCTTTTTGCACACTGTGAAGATATGTCTTTGCCAAGGTGCCTTCTGATTAGTTTAATAAAAGAGCTGACTGCCAATAGCTAGGCAGGAAGAGGACAGCCAGACAGAAGATGTTGAGAGGAAGAAGGGTGGAATCTCGGGAGTATGGAGAGATGCAGAAAGAAGCAAGATGAACATGCTATGTTGAAAGAAGGTGCCACAGAGGGTAGATAAGAAATTTGGGCTAATTTAAAATGTAAGAGTTAGCAAGTAACAAGTCTGAGCTATTGGCCAAGCATTTATAATTAATAATAAATCTCTGAATGTTTATTTGGAAGTGGCTGCTGGGACACAGAGAAACTCTGCCTACAGACTCACAGCTGGACAATGTGCAGAGAATGAGAGACCTGAGAACACTACACTAAATGGGATGTCTCCCCTCAGAAAGAGAAACCCTACAGAATAGGAGGCAGGAAGATTGTAAGAGACAAAGGAAATGGAGAATACCAAGGAAGTAAGACCCTCTAAACACGTTGCCAACACATACAAGATCTCACAGAGACTGTGGCAGCGTGCACAGGGCCTGTACAATTCTAAGCCAGATGGGGGTCCAGCACTGAGTGGGGAAGTAGACACAAGTCCCAGTATCTAACCCAGAGCTATTGCCAAGTGATAACCACTCACAAATGGAAAAACTAGTTTTCTCCAATGGAGTCTCATTGGATATACAAACTACTCTTAAGACCAGGCTACACTCCCAGTAGTAAATGTCCAACACAAATCAAACTCGATGGCATTTTTGAAGGTTCTTTGTTTTGTAATACTTTGTCAGGGCTTTAATTAAATTTTTTACCCTATAGGTCCTTTGCATATATATTATGGCTTCCAGATTTGTGTTTTTATGGGATTTCTATGTGTACAAAATGTGTGTCCCTGAGTCTATAAGTGTTTCTTGAGCTTCTGTTTGTTTTGTCGTATTCTGGTTTGATTTTACTTATTATAATTTTATTTCATTATTATTTTTAGATGACTGTATTCTAATGAGAGAAANAAAGAAAGACTGTGGATTTGGGTGGGTAGTAAAGAGGGGAAGATCTGGGAAAATTTAGGGGAGGGGAAAAGAATATACTATATGAAAAAATCTATTTATGTGAAAAAAACCAAGGGCAAAAATGTTACAATTACTGTATATGGTAGACTATGAAAAAATATGTAAAATATATATGCTTGATATATTTAAAGAACAAAAAGAAAAAAATAAAAAGAAAATAAAGGAAGAATTATTGATATATAAAAGGNATATTAGGATTTATAAATGAAAAAATATAATAAATATTAGAAATTCAGTGCTTAAATTACATATTGTTTTATTTTAAGAGGAACCAGAATAGAAATATCACCAAGATATAAAGAGATGAAAAATCTTGAAGAAAGTTTAGATCATNTTAAATAATAAAGTAAGACTGTGAATAGATGTCTCCCAGGAGATATAGAAGGTGTCACACAAAATAAAAGAAAAGCAACAGGTGAAGAGGAAATGACCAAGATTTTGTTCAGAAACATTAAACCATTTCTGTTTTAGTTACTTTTCTATTGCTGTGATAAAACACCATGACCAAGGCAACTTGTAAAAGAAAGTTTTTAATTGGATTTATAGTTATAGAGGGTTAGAGATCATGAAGGTAGAGCAAGGGTGTGGAGGTAGGTGGCTGGAGCAGCAGCTGAGAGCTCACATCTTGATCCACAAGCAGGAACAGAGAGCACACTGGTAATGATGAGAGCCCATACCTCCTTCATCAAGGCCACACCTCCTAATCCTCCAAACAGTTCCACCAACTGGGAACCAAGTATTCAAATGCCCAAGACTTATCTCATTCAAAGTACCATACCATCCCAAGATTTCCTCCCAAAGAAGGAAAAAAAAAAAAAAGGAAATATCTACCTAGTATTTTGAAATAAAAATTTAGCAAGTAAGAGCTCAAAAGTAATCAGAGAAAAAGGAAATCAGGGGCTGGGGAGACACGGTGCTTACCATACAAACATGAGGGCTTGAGTTTGATCCCCAGAACTCATGCAGAAAATCTGGGCTCAGTGGTACACATTTGTAACCCGAGTACTAGGGATACTGAAATAGGAAGACTGCTGGGGTTTGCTGATCAGTCAGACAATCCCATCTGGCAAGTTCTAGGCAAGTGAGTGATGCTGCTTCCAAAATCTATGTGGACAGTGCCTAAGAAACAACACCCAAGGTTCACTTCTGGGCTTCTTAAGGACACACATGTGTGTACTACACACACACACACACATATACACACACATTCACACACATACACACACACTCACACACATACACACTCACACACATACACACACACTGACATGCACATATACATACAAGCTTGCACACACACAAACACATTAAAAAGAAAAAAGAGTAGAAAGAAAAAGAACACTTACAAAAGAATACAATGTGTTTGTGAACTCCTCTATTTAATTTTTCCCTCACAATTTCATGTGTATACATACACATCATATATATAACATATACATATGCATATACATATATATATAGAGAGAGAGAATATCCTGTGATCAGTGTCTTCTTTATTACCCTCTCTTATCTCCTCCCCCCCTCATAAAATCCCTTCTTCCCTCGTCCCTCTCTTCCTGTGAACGCAAGTGAGACCCATTATGGTTAGTTTGGGTTTCCTAAATAAGCAAGTGTAGGAGGTTAATTGCTTGAGTGAGNGAAATGTACCAGTGACTACAGCACTAAGGAATAACACTCTCTCCTACTTCTGCAACCTTTAACTGCTCCTCTGGGAGGGGTGAAGCCTTAGAGCTCCTCCAGCATTTCTGATGGACTGTTGATGAGCACAGTCTTGTGCAGGTGGACACTGCTGCTGTGCATTCCTAGATGCAACAGTCATATCATATCCAGAAGGCAGCATTTGACAACAGTCCTTTGACTTATGTATCCTCCAGCTCTTATGTATTTGGGGGTATCTTTTCCAGATGTTTCCTAGGCTTTGAGCAGATGATATAGACAATCCTAATTAGGTCTGGACATAGCTTTACAATAAATATAGCAACCNNAAAAAAAGCAGTAAATTGATGTCTTAAGTTCATATAAAAGAATATCATGGGGCAGGAGAGATGACTTGGCAGGTAAAGGCATTTGTCTGTAAGTCTGATGATCTGAGTTCATTGCCTGAGGCCCACATGGTGGAAGAAAGAACTAACTCCTGCCAGTGGTTCTCAGACCTCCACACACACACACTGTAGCACACACATAGATGAATAGACAGAGGTGGGCAGAAAATTGTTTGTGCATGCATGCACACACACACATACACATACACATTTTAAAATGTTTAAAGTTTTTGTTTATTTGTTTGTTTGTTTTAATATTATTACAGACCTGGTGGTCTGTAGTTTAGCATCAAGGTACTGGAGGATTCAGTGTCTGGAGAAAGCCTTCTTCCCATTCATACAGGACTCCTCTCTGGTTCTGTTCTCAGATGGTAGAAAGAGCACAGGAGGCCCTTGGGGTCTCTATATACGTGTACAGGTCCCATTTATAAAGGAACCATGTTCACAACCTAATTACTGGAAGACCTCACCTCTCAATATTATACTGGTGTGAGTGTTGGGGGTAGGAGGTAGGATTTCACCATAAGAAACTCAGGCAGCCAAAATATTTAGCAGCTAGTAAGTCGAGTTTTATTTTCCAAATGTACACATCACTAAACACACAGAGAGGCAATCAATTACAAATAAGTGTACATGTCACTTATAATTGTACACTAATAAGAGAGGAAAAGGACAGTTGAACTCAACAGAAACAGTAAAACTGGACTATTTTGTATGTATGTAAGAGGAAAAATAATAAAGCTTTTGGAAAGTAATGTAAAATAATAAATATTATGAATTGAAATTATGAAAATCTTTTAAAATAAGATTATAAAATCATTAACTAGAAAAATGGTTTATAATTAAACTATATTAAAATTAGGAATTTATGTTTATCAAAAGCTATTACTGAGAGAATTAAAGAAAACCCAGAAAGAAAGATATTTGCAACAAATATAACTAAAATAACTCATATTTAAAAATTAGAGTCTCAGCTCTCCAAATCACCTCCAGTACTTGGAATTATTCATTTAACATTTATAAAACAATACAGTGAGGTAAAATACCAACTCCCTGTGGCTTTACAATGGATTTCCCTGATTGTTAGCAAGGTCAAGTTTCCCTTTTTTCACCCATTTTATATTCTCTATATTTTCTTTTGAATTTGTAAATGTGTGTGGTTTTAAGATATATTCTAAATATGAGTATGCCCACAGGTCGGCCTATCTTAACAGTTCCTCAATGAGATGTTCTTCCAAATATGTTACAATTCAACAATCAAAAACTCTCACAGCTGCTATGGTTATTCACCTTTCTTTTGTGCTTCCACAAGAATTTAGGCTTTTCTAGTTTTGTGAAGCATGTCACTGAAATGTTGATGGTAATTATACTGAATCGGTACATGGCCATTTTTACAATATTAATTCTGTTGACCCAAGTTCTGCTCAGCTGTATCTTCAACAATGCCTAAAACTTCCTGGCTCTTAGGGAGAATTAGACTTGTGACACATGGTAGCAAATAGTTCTCAAGTGTTCTGTCGTCATCTGAGCTGGAAGATTCTTTATTTGGATGCACTGGAAAGGGGTGGATCTAAATGAAGTTCTGCTTTTTCTGAAGCACTTTGGATTTCAAGTGCTCTTACACCTACAATGAGGCCTTCCTTAAATCACTTTCTGAAGACAAGTTGTTCTATCTATGCACCTTTTGGAGTGAAAGAAGTGACAGGGTTTTGAATGGTCAGTCCCTTTGAATGCATGAGTCATGTTTCTTTTCCTATAGCACAGAGATTAAGTTTGTATTTATTTGGACATTTGCCCCATACTTAATAAGGCATCTCTCTCTGCTTGAACTATACTTAAAAATACTCTAGTTAGTGTCAAAAATGAATGTGTCCACATTTTGAGAAGAAACCCGTTTGGTCAGCATCATAAATTTTCACTCGTTCACTAGTATGATAGTCTCATATCATTCTAGTTTTGTTCCTTTACCAGAAGTATTTGAAACATCATAGCATTGCTTGTATCAAATTATCCAGACAGATGAGGCATCAAAATCATCTTTCATCCCTAAATCAAATCCCTAAATTTGATTTGTTTTGTCATAAACAATTCTATATCCAGAACCCCATGCTGTCTCTTGGTTAAACCATTCTGTCATATATTGNAGAATATATTTTTCATATATTGAGGATTTCAAAGATTTATGTTTAGACACACCACTTGTAGGATCCAAACTGCTGGTATGGCTTAGGACTTTATCTTTGTGCTTTTAAATACTTTTTGTACTTTTAAATATCATATGCGCTATGAATTCACCCATTTTGTATACCACAAACTGTGCTTTGAAAGGGGTGTTTCCCTCACATTTGTCCTTGGTTATCAACACCACCTGCTTATGTTTCCCCAACATTTCAGTCTAATATTTTAAGCAATTGCTAACAGAAGAAAAATAGCAACCTAGATTTGACAACAAAAGAAACTAGAAAATAGTCTTATGATCTTTCTTCTGCTTCCCGAGACCTATATGGANGGTATGGAATTTTCACACAAGGTCAAAATGAGTCTCTTCACTTGCGTTTTAAATCTTACAAAGTTCTTACGAGGAAGAGATCCATTTATATCTGGTTTCTACCTTTTTTCCTCCTTATTTAAAGTATTTTCCATAAACTTTCCTTACATTAGAAATCGAATCAATATTGCACTACCAATGTCATGTCTCAAAAACAGTTTTANTCTGCTCCGTTTTTGCTGTGATTACAATGTTTTTGTTGTTCTTTTGTTTTNGGAAAGCCACTGACACTTAGGTTAGGTATTTGAGGAAATGTGCAAGAAAATAGTCTACGTCGAAAGAGGATTGGAAATTAACATACAGGAAACAATAGTAGGAAAATTCATTGCCTGGCTGTTGTCTTTGTCGGCAGAGAACTGTATGGTGCTTTCTCATATGACTGCTAGAGGTGACACTGGTGACTATTTATGAAGACAAGCAAGATAAAGCAATCTAGTCAGNNATGAGCTGTGTAAGATGAAAGCGAACAGACAAAAGACTCGGGGCTTTAATGCAACAGGGTAACAATGGCAAAGGATAAAAATGGATGCAGTGACAGCGCATGATTCAAGAAAGCATTTTTTAAAATCTTCACTGATGGAAATCAGGTCCCAAGGCTGAAACTAAGGTAGTGGAAGTGTCAGTGAGGATAATCTATGGGCCAACAGAAGTACTTGCTATAGGGCTCTGGAGCCTCCAAAACCTTCTGAGATTGGGAGACAGTAGGAAACCATGTTAGCTGGGACATCTCACTGGGTGAGTCGCAGAGGGCAAGGGGTCCAGAAGAGTCAACTGGATTTCACCTGGTAGCTGGTGATGTCATAGTCTCAGCTAGCCAGCAAGTGGCTAATTGGTACAAACGGACTGGTGGTAAGCATTGCTTGCTGTTTGCCTGCATAATGGGGAGACTGCACTTGTGAGCAAATAGAATCTGCTGCGGGAGGATGACACCTGTGGTTCAGTGGCTGCAGCAGAGGCAAGCATGACCATTGAAATCTTTGCATCGCTCTTCACGAGGTATATTGGTGTACAGTTTTCTCTTTTTTTATTAAGAAAATTTTTTTATTTATTTTACATATCAATCAAGGTACCCCTCTTATTTTTCTCTTCTTATTGCTGANTTCCTTACCTGGCTTTGGTATCAGAATACTACTGGCTTTGTAAAACCAGTTTCATACCATTCCTTCTGTTTCTATTTCATGGAATTGACTGAAGAGGTCTGGTGTTAGCACTACTTTAAAACTGATAGAATTCAACAGTAAATCCACCCAATCATGAGCTTTGGTTGGAAAACTTTTTATTACTATTTTAATCTCATTGTTTACTATAGATCCATTAAAGTTATTGCGTCTTCTTGATTTAATTTTAGTAGGGCATAGGTGTCTAGCAATGTATCCATTTCTCCCAAATTTTCTAGTTTTTTAATATAAATTTTCAAAATATTCCCTAATGGCTCACTGGATTGTATTGGAATTTTTTCACTTTTAGTTTTATTAATTTAGGTTGNCTCTTTCTTTTAGTTACTTTGTCTAAGGGTTTTTCAATCCTAGCTCTTTAAAGAACAAATTAATTGACTGATTCAATGAATTCTTCATTTAGTCTTTATTTCTTTAATTTTTTTGTTTTGAATTGTTTCTTTTTTCTCTTGGGTTTTATTTGGACATGTTTTTCTTA
>LZPO01108038.1:6257-19883 GCA_001675575.1 Neotoma lepida | reverse complement strand
AAAATTATGATAATGTATTTTTGTTAGAGCATGCCTATCATCATGTACAGGAAGATATGAGTATAAAAGATGAAATTATTTTTGATATGTTAAGTAATGCCAGTTTTAACAGAGCTGGCCATGGATGATAATGAAGTTACTTGAAATAACCTGAATCACTGTCAGAGAAGTTGACTACAGTGAATTTTATTCGCCTTAACTGTACAGATGCTATTCATGCTTCTGAATGACCATCTCTTTTTAATGTAAACATTAAATTTATAGTGTTGGACTTGAAAGACTGCAGTTAATTTTCTGAAGTCTTACTCCAATCAAAGTCAACTATTAATAGTCCTCCAGGCTCTCTATTTCAATTGCAGAATTTAAAAAAAAACCGATTGCAATCATTTGGATCTAACAATTAAATATCCTAATTAGAGAGAAATCCTGATTAATTTTAAATCCAGATCAACTCAGAAGACATCAATAGCTTCACTATTTCCTTTGGTAAATGGAGAAGGATGAGAAGGATACCTCTTTCTAAGGAACAGAGCAATTATCCACACCTCTGTATTCTATCTTTAAACTATTTCTTAGCTCATTAGTTACTCAGAGAAGTTGATTTTGGAAGCTGAAGTTATTATTCAATATGTAGACAAGTAGTTGCTATGTTTTAAAATTACTATTTTTCCCCCTAATTTTTAGTGAGATTCAGCTTGCTCAGTTTAATATCTGTTATATTTAAAGCAATAGTTCTTTGACTCTTTATTAGTGTGCTATATCTCAAAAGATTTTAATCTAACTTAAAATAGTATTTCTAATTTTAGAAACATATGATATATGTTTCCAAATGCCAATTGCCTATAATCAACTAACATTTGTAAGAATACATTCCTAGAAAATAACTTAAATGCTGTTTTGATATCATACAATGGATGTTACAATTTTAATAATCTTTATTAAGCTTTATTTTCACCAAGATTATTTTAAATCTTTACATTTTGTTCTCCTGTCAACTAAAATATTTACATNACTATAACTTCAATAATATACCAAAGTATATTTGATTCAGGTTCTTTGTAATAAAGAATGGAAACATGTAGAGCCGACATGTGTAATCCAATATCTATAATCTATAAATGAAAACTGAACCATATCCTAAGTACATAAGATCCACTATAAACAATTTTATAAGAAGAGTTTTAGAATGTTCTATTGATATTAGGATAAAAATTGTTCAGGTAAAAATTAACCTAAAGAACTTTTTAAGTAGTATGTACATACCATCCCAGAACTCAGGAACTTAAAGAAGAAAAATCAAGAGTTCAAAGTCAAGTTATCCTACATAGTGGTTTCTACTGCCACCTCAGATACACAGCAAAATCATGACACAAAAAGAGATAAAAATTAATTTAAACAGGATTAATTGTTCCTTCACATATCCTTTTCTGGTGTCATAAATGATAAAAGATGTTTCTTCTCTTGTTTGTAAAAATTAAATTATAAAAAGTAACTCTGAAATCCTCATAAACTCTTGTAAATTTATGTATGGACATTAACTAAAATTAAGAATTCAAATCAAAATTGTAATCTGTATTACAGTGTAACTCACTAAACATAGAAGGATCTGTATTATGGAAATTAATTATGAATATGATAAATCACAACTAACTTAAATTACAAAATTCCTCATATTTGTGTGCTTTCATTTACTCTGATAGAAACATAACTTGGAAATTTCAGGAAAAACAGTTCTGTAAGTATTACTTAAAGCTTTTGTGTTATTTTTAACAGCACTGGGAATTGTTATTCATTGATCTCACACATCAAAAAACCTGCCAACACTAACCACAAAATCTGTCAGCTGAAGCTGATATTAAAAGAGAGTACCCTGAAGTTATCTGAACTTCCCGTTTAATCTCTTCTGGGAAAGAGCACAGAGGGCAGAGGTCAAACACTTCCCACACTCTGATGGTACAGGGCCAATAATCTGACACAAGTGAATAAACATAATAGCATAGCCAGACTGACAAGAATTGGCACCTGAACTACCTGCCCGCAACCAGGGGTTTAAAGTTAGACCATTTTTCTTTCTTTCTGTTTCTAATCCATTCCTCCGACAGTGCTTCCAGCTCATTACAGGACTAGATCTGAAAGGTTCACTTGTGCTTCACGCAGACTTAAATTTTTATAATGCATTTCCTTTGAAGTCTCTTCTCTATTGACTCGCTGGGCTCTGTAACCAACCAATAATACAAAATATAGGGTTTTGATTAATCCATTTGATTTTATGGTCACAACCAACTCCATCATTGATCAAAATAACTTTACTTCAGAGAATGAAACTTGCAATCCTCTCCCTTTAAAAAAGAAAGAAAAATATGATTGTATGTGTTATGTTTCCGTGGCTAATCTGCCGTAGAGAGATATTGTTGAACGTAAAAGAATTTTGACATGTATTCTAACACTAAATTCCTTCAGGGGCTGTAGAGTGGCTGAGTGGTTTAGAGCATATACTGCTCTTCCAGAAAACCAAAGCTCAATTTCCAGAACCCACATCAGAAGGATCTCAAGTGACTGTAACTGCAGCTCCAGGGGTATCCAGCTCCCCAGCCTCTGCAGGTACCTGCGCTCACATGCACATACCCAAACACACACATACACATAATTAAAAATAATAAAAATAAATCTTTCTTTAAAATTCCCTATTTCTCACTTTTACTTTCCACCAAATTTTAGAGTTCATTTATCGTGCATCTCTAATAAAATATTTTGTTTTATCAACTTGCCTTTAGATGATAATTCTTACTAACAATACTCTAAGACTCAAAATTTAAGAATTTGAATATAATCTATTATTATACATTATTTGAATATTGACAAATTACTTTCAAATAATTTTAATGCTAACATTATGTACATTTAAATGTTTCTCTCTAAGTACTGAAAATACTTAACCATTCTTAAGAAATATGAACTACTAGTTCCTGGACAGCCAGGGCTGTACACAGAGAAACCCTGTCTTGAAAGACAAAAAACAAAACAAAGAAAGAGAGAAAGAAGGAAGGAAGGATGGACAGACAGATGGACAAACGAACTACTGTGCCATATGCTTATCAAAATTTAATTCAGAGCAGAAACTCGTAATAGCCATACATATTACAAGAACATAGTTCTGTGCATTGTTCAGGCACTAAAGCAAAGAAAAGAGAAAGTTTTGAATATTTGAAGATTTGGGTTGTTAGTGTTACACTAAAAGAAAGCGAAATCAATAAATAAATTGTTAGCCAGAATTCTGAAATGCTTCCCAATACCTACCCCTGAGGCACATACCTCATATAACCCTGTGAAAGTGGAAAGAATCCCACTCATTTAATTGGACTACATAATATAAGTCTGCATGGTAGCAAAGAGAATTCATAATTATTCCACTGGCCCTGAAGAAATGGGAATTCATGAGTCCTTTATCCACCATCCACCATGATGTTTAGTCAGTTACCTGAATGTAAGTGGTACTCATGAGAACTCTGAGCAGAAAGGCCAGTGGACATGTGCTGGATTCTTGCACAGGAGTTGTGAGAGAAAACTGTGTTGTCTCATTACTGAACTAGATACACGACACTAAAAATAATACATCAAACAAAAAGCAAATGACGAAAACATGACATGCACTGTTCATCAAGTCATTTGAGAGAGAACCCAGCATCCTTGAAATGCTGTTATTTGCATCTATCTCACATCTTGAAAATAAAATGGTTAATCTGATGCTAGTTTTAATCTACACAGTGAAGAACATCATCCTTGGAAGATAAAATTATTACTCTAATGTATTTCACTGCCCCTACCAATATTTTGCTTACAAACACTAAAAAAATTAAGACAATAGTAAAAATATGTAATATATTGGAAATTGTGTTTATCTGCAATATATAATACATACTTTTGTCAAATGATTTTATGCAAAGAAATGAATTTTAAATGGAAAACTTGTGAGACTGATTGTATGGTTAACCTCAGAAGAAATGTTAGAAAAGAAAATTAACATCTCAATCTTGCACACATACTTTATATAAAAAAATTATTGCACCTTGAATTTCTGAGGGAATGTAGAAGAAACAATCTATTCATCAAATTACAATTCATGGGTTGACATCAACCTACATAATTTATAAGCAATAGATCATCTAATACTTTAAACATTTCAGTTTCATGTTACAATTTACTTCTGAACACTTACCTTCTATTTTCTGTATTTCTTGTACCTATTAAATATATAATGATGTTTATATTTTAAATCAAAGGGAGATAGCTGGATAACTCTGCAATTTTCTTAGAGTTAATATAGTGCAACACTTCATCCTTCTGAAGAAGTAAAGACTATTGTGTTTCTGTTTGTTGTGTGAGTATGTATGTGTAATATGCATGTGTGTGCACTTGAATGTGTAGGTGCACGTGAGAGTTGCAGGTGCACATGCGTGAGGAGGCAGGAAATGCACATTGGCTGTTTGCCTCAGTCATTCTCTTTTTTATGGACAAGCTCTCTTGTTGAATGCCACAACCATCGCTTGACCAAACTGACTACTCAGCAAGCTCTGAGATCCACCTGTTTGAACCCCAGCCCTGAGATTACAGATGTGTGCCTCTTCGCCTGGCTTTTAAATGGGTGCAAGAGATCTAGACTTAGGGCCTNATACAAAAGTATGAAAACCCAGTCAGAAAACACTTGACTGAGTGAGCCTCTGGATTTTTATTTTTAAACACCTTTAAAAATCTTTGTGTAGAGAATATCCAGGAAAGGGATTGGAGAGTGAATGTGATCAAAATACTTCCTATGGATGTACAAAATTCTTGAAGAATAAGTATTTAATTAATAAAAACTAATAATTGTGCTAGGGATTGAAATCAGTGCCTCATACATACTAGGCAACTGCTCTGTCACTGAGCTATGTCTCCAGCCTCAAAGACAATCTTAATTTCTATAACTTGACATGTCTTTAGAGAAAGAAGGGAAGGATTTACTCATTCACAGAATTGTTTCCCTGATTATTTACCCTTTTATGTTGATCAGTTCATCAGTTTAGGGGGAAAAATACATTATATTGTAATTGTATCCAACTATATATGGCTATAATTAACTATATATGGGAAATGTTTTTAAGTAAAATGAGTATTGCTTTATATTATTTTACATCCATAATTTTTTAGTTTTTTTCCCTTTACTATCACTGTATGAATTTCTTTTTTTTAATTCATTTTACATAACAACCACAGATCCCCCTCTCATCCCTACTCCTGTTCCCCCCACCCCCAACCTTCCCTCTTCCATCCCCTCCTCCAACAGGGTAAGTTCTCCCATGGGGGTACAGCTAAGCCAGGTACATTCAGTTGAAGCAAGACCAAGCCCCTCCCCACTTTATCAGGGGTGAGCAAGGTGTCCACCCATAGGTAATGGGACCAGATAGCTGTTTCATGCACTGGGGATAGACACTGCCAGGGGCCCCTCAAACAGATCCAACTACACAACTGCTCCCATATGCAGAGGGTCTGGTCCGGTCCCATGCAGGTTCCACAGCTGTCGGTCTAAGGTCTAATGTTCATGAGTTCCTATGAGCTTGGTTCAGTTGTCTCTAGATTGCCCCATCATGATCTTGACTGCCCCCCCCCTTGCTCATGTAATCCCTTTTCCCTCTCTTCAACTGGACTCCCGGAGCTCGGCCTGGTGCATTGCTGTGCATCTCTGCATCTGCTTCCATCGGTTACTGGATGAAGGCTCTATGATGACAGTTAAGGTATTCACCAATCTCATTACCAGGGTAGGCCAGTTCAGGTACCCTCACCTCTGTTGCTGGTAGTCTGATCTGGGGTCATCCTTGTGAATTGCTGGAAATTTTCCTAGCACCAGGTTTTTCTCTTACCCCATAATGTCTCCTCTATCAAGGTATCTCTTTCATCGCTCTCTCACTCTGTCCCTCCCCCAGCTCGATCACCCCATTTCCTTATGTACTCATCCCCCATCTCCTCCCCTCTATTGCCCCCCATCCCCAATTTACTCATCGAGATCTCCTCTGTTTCCCCTCCCCAAGGTAATCCGTATATCCCTCTCAGGATCCTCCTTGTTTTCTTTATATAGGTCTTATTATTTTTTTGGCCCCTACAGGGGTTGAGCCTAGGACCTCATGAATGCTAGGCAAGCTCTATCACTGGGCTACAACTTGGGGCTGAGCCTAGGTACTCAGGCATGCTGGACAAGCTTTATCCATTGAACTCCAGGTCCTGTACACTTTTTGCCGGATTCAGTCATCACTAGCTTGCAAATTGTTATTTTCACCTTTTTTGCACATTATACTTTATCAAATGTTGCTGTATAATAGTTATTGTTCTCTTAAACGACCCCACGTCAAAAATTACTAAATGCTTACAGTTTTAAAGATGTTTAGATTTTCTACACAGACACAGCATCTGAAAAATAAGTGGACTCTTTTAACTCTGTTCACATTTGCTCCTGTATTACATTGGCTAGGCCCTCTGTTACTGAAAGGAAACCCAAAGCATTTTGTCTTGTTCTTGATTTTCCTGAGAATGCTTATACTTCAGTGAAAAGCTGGCTGCTGGAATGTTTTGGATATACTCCAGTAATAAATTCTTTTAAACTCTTAGCTTGCTAATGGTTTTTCTCCTGATGGTTGGAGAACTTATCTATCATTCTGTAGANGCAGAAGTGATTCCTCTTAGTCTGCTGATGTTAANAACTTTTTACATTTCTGGTTTGTATCACTGGTTGAGATATATTTGTGGCTTGTATACCATGTTGAAATTTATTTGTGAATATACAGATTGGAATCTGAGTACATTTGTTAGAAATGAGACTGACATAATCTTACTATTGTATATAAGAGTTATTAATATTTGTATAAAAGTAATAGTAACTTATCACCTTTTCATTTTTATATCTTTCACTTTTTATTGTTTCTGAGAATAGCTGTGTCTAGCCATAATAAAGATATCAGAAACAGCTTCTTGGAAGTTTGGCAAATTCGTCTCTAAGGACCATCTAGATATGGTTCTCTCATCGAGTGGGGGTTTGTTTACTGATTCAATTGCATTCATTGACCTATTTTTATTTTTTTATTTTTATATAAATATATTTTAATTAAATAAAATAAATATATTTTATTTTTTTATTTAAACTTCTAAGAATTCTTTTCAGTCTTAATGAATGTTAGCTTATATTTTTTTTTGCTAGGTAAACAGTTAACTTTTTCTCTTCGGTCATGGCAATTCTTGCTCAGAATGTACATAGTTGATTTTTTTCAAATAATCATCTTTAGCTTTCCACATCTGTTATTTTTACTATTTTTATCTTATCATTTCAATTATCTTTATTTTGCTGTTTTTGGTTGCTGACTTAGTTGTTCTTATTTCTTGACTCCANATCTGTTACTTTTACTATTTTTATCTTATCATTTCTACTATTATCTTTATTTTGCTTTTTCCTTACTTTTTGCTGCTGACTCAGTTGTTCTCATTTCTCGACCCAACATATAACTTTTATTTTCTATTAAAGTAAATACAATTGAGACTTTAAATTGACCACTAAATAACATTATAAAATTGTTTCATAAATATTGACAGGTAGTGTCTTCATTTTCCTACTTTCATTTTTTTAACTTTTTATTGATTCTTGGTGGATTTTACATCATGCATCCCAGTCCCACCATCTCCCCATCCCCTCGCTTCAGCCCTCTGCCCTTGCAAACCCCACCCCTATAACAAAATTTAAAAGTAAAACCCAAAAAAACAAACCAACAAAAACAAAAACAAAAAAAAAAAAAAAAAAAAAAAAAAAAAAAAAAAAAAAAAAAAAAAAAAAAAAAAAAAAAAAAAACCTTGGCATGAAAGCTGTAGTGCGGTCCAGTGAGTCACACGGTATATACCCTTTAGTCCATACATCTTTATTTGTAAGTGGTCATTGCAATGAGTCATTGGTCTGGCTCGAGGCCTTTGGTTTCTGCTACACTATCAATAGTGGGCTCTTACTGGGGCTCCTCTTGGATATCCTATTGTTGACTTGTGTCCTGGAGATCCTGCAGCTACAGGTTCGGCCCCTTTCCATGCTCCAGCAGTTTATAGATGAGGTGGGTGTTGGGGTGGGCTACCTCGTAGTCCTGATTCTGGGCCCAGGTGGCAGCAGGGTTAGTCAGCCTGCCAGCTTTTCCTCATCTTCACCACCAAGGCGAGCTCTCCATCAATGCCCTGGCTAGCTTACCCAATGTAGCAGACAGCAAGGAGTGGAGCCAGTTCTCCTGTTCTCACACCCTCAGGTCCAGCTCATCCACACTCACACCACCAGGGCCAGCTCTACTGTTTTGCCCAGGCAGGTGCAGGGCTCACTCTCTGGATTGTTGCACTTGATGAGGGGCAGGACCAGATTGTCCGTTCTTATGCCCTCGAGGTCGGCTCTCCTGCCTGTCACAGGTGACACAAGGGGTGGGGAGGCCTATTTCCCTTACCCTTACCATCCATGGCATACCAGGGATGGGGCAGGGCACCTCTCCTGCTCTCCCGCGCTCAACTGAGCCCCCATAAACAGAGTCAGCTCTAGTGTGCTGCCCAGGAGAGGTGCTGTGGCCGCTCTCGTGTGCTGCAGCTGGTGAGGCGCAGGGCCAGTTCTCTCACTCTAGTGGCCCCGGGGCCAGCTCTCTCATCTGCTGCAGGTGGCAGGGGTGAGGAGAGGGAGGGCATTTTTTTCCTCAGTCATGCCACCAGGTGGCAGATGGTAGGAAGTGGGGTTGAGGTGACCGAGTGGTTATAGCAATGGACTGCTGCTTTTATATTTTTAGTTTCCCTTATGTGAGTGATAATTCTGAGCATATCAGACCTTCACAATATGTCACTGTACTTACATGGGGGAGAGGAGGGTGGAATCAAGCACAGCAGCTAAGATTCCCAGTCTCCTCAGACAAGACTATCCAAGATCATTTGGAGATAAGCTGAGGGATCATAGGGGAGTTGATTTAGTTTTTATCAGGGCAAGGGGCACACCATAGGACAGTATAGTCAGAGCTCTTGCATGAATTGGACAGTTTGCATTCTAGAGTGCCCTTTGGCCTTTACTTTCCCAAAAAAACTACCGGTGACTAAAGCAATGTCATTCTTGGCTTATGAATAAGATTGTAAGGTATTTTCTCGTGATTGTTAGAGTACAATAAATCCACTGTCACTAGAGAGGAAGGAAGCATTCTCCAAATGAAAGCATTAGGCCAAGCAACAATTNTACCATTGTTATATCTGTAGTTTGGGGATAAGGAAAAGCTTTAACTCACCCTGAGTTGAAACACACAATAGCCTAAACATGATTATACCTCACCACTGTGAGTGATAATATCAAATTTATTTGCAGGTGCCTAAAAGAACTTCCCAAAGGACTTAGTTGAAGTTTCTACACTAGCCTTGTGGTTTTGCTTGGACTATACTCGGAACACCCTTGGCTGTATGTTTATAGTTTTCTCACTAAGGCTGATTTTAAAATGTGGTCAATTTATCCCTGCCATAGTAATAAAGCTAACAGCTCTGGCTAATGCATTATGCTAATCAGCACATACAGAATGGAAGAGTAGGTTACTGTTTTAAATCATAACACACAGTTTATAAAGATATCAAGGTATCTTTACTCAGAACAAAGTATCTTTACACTGAACAGTCTGATCTTGAAAATCCATTAAGACTGTTGATTTATGTTACAAAGTACTACTTAATCCTGACCATAAAATGTGTGGAAAGAAAAGCACACTCTTAGTCAAATGTTATACCAATAGTTACAAGTAAACATGCGTTTACATCCTTTAACATGAAAAATTCAAGTACTGGCATGTGTCTGTTACTCCCCTAAGTATTGCACCTGTATAAGTAAGCTAAGACAATAACTTCCATTTTGATTCATCAGTCATCTCAACATTTACAATCATAATTGCATTGATTATTAGATTTTAAAATTCCAAAACCAAATTCATCTTGTCTAAATGAAGAAGCTAGTGTTTGTGTTACCTGGTCATCATTCTGGATATACCNAAATAATTCATGCATAGAAGGCATCTTGACTGTATTACTGTTCAGAATTCAGTGCACAATGATGGTCATTTATGTGAAGGGCATTTTCTGGTGAAAGAAGATACAATTATTGATTATGTTTTAAAATATAAGATATGTAAAAGCACAGAAATAATTGTAATGTCTATAAAATTCAATAAAAGAAATTAGAAATGTGAGCCAGAAGAGGTAGCACATGCCTATAACCCCAATTTTAGTCTTTCTAAAATGCAAAATTGTAAAAGGTAACCAGTATGTAAATCACTGTGGAGAATTTTTTAAACTAAAAATAGAACTATCATATACTCCATTATGCCACTCCCCACCATACAGAGACACTTGCATGTCCATGTTTCTTCCCACTATACTCTTAACAGCAGGCAAGGACTCACCTAGATGTCCATCAATTGATCAATGGGTAGGGAAAATGTTGTGTGTATACCAATNGAGTTTTATTTGTCTATTAAGAAAAAAAGAAAATGTGAAATTTTCAGGAAAATGGATGGAACTGCAAAATACTATGCTTTCCATAATTTCTCCAATGGAGACCAAGTGTTCAAATCGCTAAGGCACTGGGAGAAATTTATCAACCAAACCACTACAATTACCTTTATCATTTTAAGGGAGTAAAATAGACATATATGGACCATGATAAGCAGCATTGTACTTTTGGGTAATTTATACTCCAACTATAATGAATATGAGTAAATAGTGATCAGAGTTTGTATATATTTTTATAATATGAATAAATATTTTATATATAATTTCAGAAATGAAGTATGTCAGGCTGGGGGTGATAATTTATTAAGGTTCTAGGTGAGGNCTNTAATTCACATATATTAGGATTATGTATTAAATATATATTTAAATCATGAGTTATCAAATGACAATGATGTAAAGTTTTTTTTCAATTAATTTAAATTTTTTAAAGGTTTTACATCTGCTTGGAAGATTTTCAACCACCCACTTAGGAAATGGCATTTTCAAAACAAGATGCTAAGTGCAAATCATATCTAACACACAAAACTTTTCAAATGTACTATGACCTTGAGACGTTTTGCTCAATCTATTCTATTCTTGTTGGGAAGAGCTTATTTTATACTTTAATTCTAGTCACATAGTCTCATAGACTTAGATAACATAGTCTTGAAACTAGTTCAAACAAAGAAATTGATCCTTTCAAAAATGAAGTATATCAGGTTGGAAGCAAGAGTTTATTAAGGTGCTTGGTAAAAATCTGTAATTCACTAATATTAAGATGACGTAACTTCCAAATGAAAAGAAATAGCAATCATTGGTAATAGCAATTTTTGATAATGATGGTATCTTTCTATAATAAGCAAAATGAAGTTACCAGCACTACTTCAACCTATACTTGCTTCAGACATACACAATAGAAGAAAAGAACTCCATGGTCAAAATAGTCTAGCAATTAAAATAGAAGGAGGAGCAGTTCAGGGAATGCCTAGAGTGTAATTCCTCATGCCACTCGTGCCAGGCAAGCCCTGGGGCACACACAAAGAATCTAGGAGAATCAGGAAGAGTGGGGAAAGAAATTGCCAGTTTCTGATGAACTTGTGGGGACTTCACTTTGTCACCAGAACAGTTTTACTGCACACAATCACCTCCCCTGGCCTTCTGGTGTCTGCAAATTCTGCAGTCTCACCACTTTCTAAGTAATGATGGTGATGATGATCATTATCCCTATGATCATAGTTGGCACACACATGGGCGCACTGGATTGCTTTAACTGCTTTGTCCTAACAACTGTCCTTGAGCTATTACTTCCTAATAAGTGGGAACACAAAAGCAGAGTAGGAGGAACTTGTCAAGTTCACACAGCTAGTAAATAACAAAAATCACAGCTATGGCCATCTAAGACCAAAATCCATGTCTTAGTTATCCCCAATCAAATCAGGAGCTTTTTCAATAGAAGAACTATTAGGATTTCTATGTTCTCTTAAGATATAAAGCAACAGAGTTTTAGTTTTAAATTGGGACATCTCTTCATACACAGAGATGTCAATGGCAGGTGGCAGAGTGTTTTCCCTTCATTTGGTAATGTCTGAATAAGAATCAAGGCTTACAAGAATAGGGTTGACTTCTAGGACCAGACATCTTTATTGTCAAGTGAAAATGCAAACAATTATTTTCCCTATCAGAGAATAGACCAGGAATTCCCTGATACTTATGATATCTAGTAGGTAATTTGAATACTCTATAGATGCATGTCATAGCCCCAATAAAATGAAAACACTTCAAATCTTTGCATAATTAATGTCTTGTATATTTCTCTGAGAAAAATCTAACCATCAGCAGTTTGCCAAAATGTTAAGTAGAATATTTTAATATAAATATAGTGCTCTTAAAAAATATATAACATTTAGGGGATTAAAAGATGCCTCAGTAATTAAGAACACTTATTGTACTTGTAGAGAACCCAACATCCACATGGTTGCTACAACCACATGTAACTCCAGCTCCAGGGAATCTGATGCCTTCTTCTATCTGCAAGGGCACCAGGCACACATGTAGTACACATACATATATGCAGATACTCAAATACACACATAATATAAAAATAAATAAATCTTTAAATATATGTTTAACATGTATGTTAATAAAAACTGTTATTTAGCCAGGAGGTGGTGGCACCTCCATTAATCTTAGCACTACGGAGGCAGAGGCACTCGAATCTCTGCGTTCAAGGCCAACCTGGTGTACAGAGTGAGTTCCAGGACAGCCAGGGCTACACAGAGAAACCCTCGTCACAGAAAACAACAACAACAACAAAAAAAAAGCCCTGTTATTTAAATGAGTTTTACTTGGACTGGAGAGATGACTCAGCCATTAAGGCTAAGCTCACAACCAAAAACAAAATAGTTTTACCTTCTGGTACAGCCTATAATCAAGAGATTCTATTCAAAATATCTATCAGCTCTTCCGAGGACAATTCAGTGACATAAATATCTGTGAAAAAGTCATAGTATATACAAGCACAATCTAAGGAAGCACAAAATCTATGTTTCTGGAGTTATTTTGTTACTTTACTTTAAAAATTTATGTTTCAGTCTCTGGATCAGGGCTCTGTGTTGACAGATAGGGTGTTCATCCATGTGAATACTCATTGTAGTATGTCAGTACAGGCTCCCTCTCCATTACTTCCCGTAGTCTAAGGTGGGGTCATCCTTGCATATTCCTGGGAACCTCCCTAGCATTCTGTTTCTCCCTATTCCCATGATGTCTTCATTTATCATGGTATCTCTTTCCTTGCTATCTTACTGTGTCCCTGTTCCTACTCGAACCTCTGGTACCCCTATGCTCACATCCTCCATCTTGTTGCTCTCTATTCCTCCCCCTCACCTCCAGTCTGCCCATGTGGATTTCATCCAGTTCTCCCTCTCTGGTTATCCTTTGCTTTACATCTAGTATCCACTTATGTGAGTACATACCATGTTTGTCCTTCTGGGTCTGGGTTACCTCACTCAGGATGGTATTTTCTAGTTCCATCCATTTGCTTGCAAATTTCATGATGTCATTGTTTTTCTCTGCTGAGTAGTA
>LZPO01108037.1:181873-194278 GCA_001675575.1 Neotoma lepida | reverse complement strand
AAGTCTATTGAAATTGTTTATCTGGTCTTAAATTAATTTTAATTTTGGTGTGTGGTACCTATCTGGAAAATTGTCCATTTTTTAGACTTTCCAACTTTGTGGAGTACAGGTTTTTGAAGTATGATCTAATGATTCTCTGGATTTCCTCAGTGTCTGTTGTTATGTCTCCCTTTTCATTTCTGATTTTGTTAATTTGGATATTCTGTCTCTGGCTTTTGGTTAGTTTGGATAAGAGTTTGTCTATCTTGCTTATTTTCTCAAAGAACCAACTCTTTGTTTCATCAATTCTTTGTATTGTTCTCTTTGTTTCTATTTTATTGATTTCAGTACTCAGTTTTATTATTTCCCGCCATCTACTCCTCCTGGGTGAGTTTGCTTCTTTTTGTTCTAGAGCTTTCAGGTATGATGTTTAGTTGCTAGTGTGAGCTTTCTCCAGATTCTTTATGTAGGCACTCAGTGCTATGAACTTTCCTCTTAGCACTGCTTTCATAGTGTTCCATAAGTTTGGGTATATTGTGGATTCATTTTCATTGAATTCTGGGAAGTCTTTAATTTGTTTATTTATTCCTTGACCCAGTGGTAATTCAGCTGAGAGTTGTTTAGTTTTCATGAGTTTGTAGGCTTTCTGTAGTTTGTGTTATTGTTGAATTCTAGCTTTAGCCCATAGTGATCCGACAAAATACAGGGGTATTCCATTTTTTTTTTTTGTATCTGTTGAGATTTGCTTTGTTACCGAGTATGTGGTTGATTTTAGAGGAGGTTCCATGAGATGCTGAGAAGAAGGTATATTCTTTTGTGTTAGGGTGGAATGTTCTGTAGATGTCTGTTAAGTTCATTTGAGTCATAACATCTGTTAGTTCCCTTATTTCTCTGTTACGTTTCTGTCTGGCAGACCTGTCCATTGGTGTAAGTGGAGTGTTGAAGTCTCCCACTATTAGTATGTGGGGTTTGATGTGTGATTTAAACTTTAGTAATGTTTCTTTTAGAAATGTGGGTGCCCAAGTATTTGGTGCATAGATGTTCAGAATTGAGACTTCATCTTGATGGATTTTTCCTGTGATGAATATGAAATGTCCTTCTCCATCTCTTTTGATTAATTTTAGTTTGAAGTCTATTTTGTTAGATGTTAAGATAGCTACACCAGCTTGCTTCTTAGATCCATTTGATTGGAAAATCTTTTCGCAACCCTTTACTCTGAGGTAATNTCTGTCTTTGAAGTTGAGGTGTATTTCTTATATGCCACAGAAGGATGGATCCTGTTTTCATATCCATTCTGTTAGCCTGTGTCTTTTTATAGGTGAATTGAGTCCATTGATATTAAGAGATATTAATGACCAGTGATTGTTACTTCCTGTTATTTTTTTGTTTTGTTTTAGTGGTTGTCGTGGTAGTGTGTGTGTGTGTTTCCCTTTTTGGCACTTGCAGGTGTGAGATTATTTATTGCCCGTGTTTTTGTGAGAACATCTAAATTCCTTAGGTTGATTTTTCCTTCTAGTGCTTTCTGTAGGTATGGGTTTGTGGATAGGTATTGTTTAAATCTGGTTTTGTCATGGAATATCTTGTTTCCATGTCTGGGTTGGCATCCATGGTCTCTTAGTGTCTGCCAAAGGTCTGTCCAGGACCTTCTGGCTTTCAGAGTCTCCTTGGGAAGTTGGGTGTAATTCTGATAGATCTGCCTTTATATTACTTGGCCTTCTTCCTTTCCAGCTCTTAATATTCTTTCTTTATTCTGTATGTTTAGTGTTTTGATTATTATGTGGCATGGGGACTATGGTTTTTTTTTTGGTCCAGTCTATTTTTTGTTCTGTAAAGCTTCTTGTAACTTCATAGGCATGTCCTTCTTTAGGTTGGGAAAGTTTTCTTCCATTATTTGTTGAATATATTTTCTATGCCTTTGAGCTGGAGTTCTTCTCCTTCTTCTATCCCTATTATTCTTAGGTTTGGTCTTTTCATGGTGTCCCAGATTTCCTGGGTGTTTTATGATAAGAATTTGTTGGATTTAACATTTTCTTTGACCAATGAATCTATTTCCTCTATTATATCTTCAACGCCTGAGATTCTCCCTTCCATCTCTTTTATTCTGTTGGTAATGCTTGCATCTGTAGTTCCTGTTTGTTTACCCNAAGTTTTCATTTCCAGAATTCCCCTGGTTTGTGTTTTCTTTATTGCTTCTATTTCAATTTTCAAGTCTTGAACTGTTTCCTTCACCTGTTTGTTCTCTCTTGGCTTTCTTTAAGCAATGTATTGATTTCTTCTAATTTTGTGTTTGTCTTTTCCACAATTTCTTTAAGGGTATTCTCCATTTCCTCTTTAAGGGCCTCTATTGTCTTCATAAAGTTATTTTNAAAATCGTTTTCTGCTGCATCNTCTGCATTGGGATGTTGAGGTCTTGCTCTTGTAGAACCACTAGGTTCTGGTGGGGCCATATTGCTCTTTATGTTGTTGAATATATTCTTACACTGCCATTTACCCATCTGGGTTTGGGATAATTATAGGTACAGGTGTTGATTCTTGTGATGTCTTTTTTGGATGGGTCTTTTGTTCCTTTATTGTCTATTTCCTTTATTGTCTTTTGGTCTGAATGGCCAAGGATTCTGGTGATTGGCTGGTTGTCAGGTCGAGTAAGGTTGTCTCAGCTGAAGTTTGTGGGGGTGTGGGTGCCTAGATCCAGAGTATTGTTCCATTCTTCTGGCTGGTGTGGGCTTTACTTGTGCCTGTGGAGTCTGTTCTTCCAACTGGTGTGGGTGGTGCTTGTGCCTATAGGGTCTGCTGATGTTGCTGGAGAGGGCTTTCATTGGGAGGATGCTAGGGTAGGTGAGATTGGGCAGCAGAGNAGGTCTGCTCTTCCAAGTGGTGTAGGTGGAGCTTGTGCCTCTACAAGATGTTGATGTTGCAGGGGATGGTTGGCCAAGGGGAAGATGAGGGCTCAGTGGGCTTATGTGGTGGAGTGGGTCTTGTAGGTTACAGAGTCCAATGGGTGGTGGCGGTGGTGGAGCAGCCTGCCTACAGGACTCTTACCTGCTGGCTGGCTGCTTCCTAATCTTTCAGAAAACACTAATTGGAATCCCATGAATCCCATCACGCATGATAGAAGTTCCACAATGAGCACAGGTAGGTGTGTGTCTGAGTGTGTGTGTTGCATGTGTGTGTGTCAGTGTGTGTGTTCATAGGTGTGTGTGTGTTGCATGTGTGTGTGTGTCAGTGTGTGTGTTCATAGGTGTGTGTGTGTTGCATGTGTGTGTTATATGTGTAGGTGTGTGTAGGTATATGTATGTGTCTGAGTGTTTGTGTATGTGTCTGTGAGTGTGTGTTTTGGATGGCTGTCACTTTGGGGAGTTGGCTCTCCCTTCTACCAGTGTTTCTGAGGATTGATAGGTCTTCAGGCTTGTGAGCAGCTGCTTTTACCTGTTGCTCCATTTTGTTGACCTTCCATAAACAATATCAGACATGTGAATGAGGGCAAGCCTGAACCATGTCACCCTGGAAGACTGCACAGCACAGGGGCCTTTCTGAGGCCCCACTGTAGAAAAAGACATGGTGAGGGCACCATATTCTATCTATAGAACCAGCAAGGGCCAAAGACTTGCATGGACCTTGGAGCAATGGTTCTTAACCTTCTTAATGCTGTGATGACCATTTAACACAGCTCCTCATGTTGTGGTGACCACCAACCATACAATTATTTTCTTCGCTATTTCATAACTGTAATGAATGCTATTGTTAAGAATCATAATAGAAATATCTGATATGCAGGATATCTTATAGGTGACCCCTCTGAAAGGTTGAGACACACTAACTTGGAGATTGTTCTTCTGGGAATAGAAGGAAGTTCATTTGTGTTAAGGCATAGAGGTAAGAACACATGGGGTAGTGACTCATGACATCCACATGAATTTGCCTCACAATGAAATGAGATGCCATTGGGCCAATGAGATGGCTAAGTGGGCAATGATGCTTGCCACCAAGTCTTTTCATCTGAGTGGGATCCCTAAGGCCCACATGGGACATGGGGAGAACTAACTCTAGTAAATATCTTCTGACCTCCACACTTTCATCCTGGCTCACACACTCCCAGACATACAACACACTCACACACTAGTGTATGAAAATGTGGATAGGGTTAGATGTAAATGGGACGTGTGATATGGGAGAAACAAAGAGAACCTGTTACTCTGCTACATTAGACAGGACCCACAAGATCCCACTGTCTGAACTACAATATTAGAAATAAAGTCTAATTTCGACATTTTGGCTGCTTTGTCTTTATTGGTGAACACTGGGTAAGATACATTCTTAATACACCAAGTTTGAGAAGTCATCTGTGACTCTCAAATGACTTTTGACGTGTGTGTGTGTGTGTGTGTGTGTGTGTGTGTGATTACTTTTTTTGTGACTACTAATCTAGCGGTCAAAGGTTTGACATTTTGCAAGAAATGGAAGAAAACGAGGGAAACTTGAATTTTCATCTTCCTCTACAGTTGGCCCAGAGGATGGGAGGTCANTTTTGAGCAACCTTAGCTGCACTTAGCTCTCTGAAACCCCAAATGACAATGACGGGCCAATGGAACCTCAGCTGGAAGCCCGGGAGTTGCCAGTATCCAGAGGCTTGCCATGTAGCACTTAGAACTGACAAGGAGCTCTCTCAGGNGTGGCCAGTGTCCTGCAAACTCAGTCAAAACTCTGAGGTGATGGCCTTAGCCAGCTTCCTGAGCGCAGGACATACGTTTAAGGGTCACAGGTCAATCCACCTTCAGAAACTGTCACAGGATGCTGTGGGCCAGGGCTCGCAGGTACAGGGTTGACTATCAAGTCCCCACTCACAGACTGGGATGGAAGCCCTGGGTTTAGAATTGTGTCTACTCGGCCTGCTGGCAGGCGCCTCTTGACTGGAGCCTCGTTGGTGGACTCCTGAACTCCCAGTTCACAAGGGCGACGACCAAGACCACGTCTTCCAGTTGATAAGTCGTGACCAGGAGAAGATAGACCCAGAGTAGGTGGTGGGGCTGGGGCTGGATCAGGCTTCTGGACCTCATCAACTTTGGCATCTGATGGTTGCCTGTAGCTGCAAGGACTCTTATTGCCAGTGGCTATAGGCAGAACAGTGTGTGAGGCCTGGCGAAACCGGAGATGCCTCAGTCCCCGAGTTTTTCTCGGTGCTTGGATCACCTGCCGGGTAGTAAGCTCCTGGCTGGTAGACCCCATAGTCTCTGTGTGGTCCACAACTGCCTGATCTTGGCCACGTTTCCACAGCTCATATCGCTCAGGCTGCAGGATCCTCACAAAGGCGTCCATGGAGAAGCTCACCTTGGCCTCCCCACAGCTACACTGAGACGCCACCTTGCCATAGTCGATCCACCTCGGGGTCGCAAAATTGATGGCCTCTGCACAGTTGAAGCCATGGTTGAAGCCAGCGTGGTAGCCATAGGGAAAGGTGACTATGAACTCCCCAGCCTCTTGCGTCATGCGGCCAAAGGGGATGCCATTCTCCTTGAGCACAGTGGGTGAGATGAGCGCCACCTTGTGCCTCAGGAAGGCCTGGCAGCCCTGGGAGCTGCCCGGGAACAGCTGCCTGGCGAGGTGCTCCAGGCGTCTGCCATGCTCGGGGGGCACTGCATACCACGTCTTGGGCTGCCCAAAGTGCAGGTAGTTGATGCTGTATAGGTCCATGTCCTCCGTGTGCCACGCGAAGGTGGCCTTCCACATGCCGAAGTACAGGTAGGGAGTGTTGACACCCTCAATCACAATGCCACATTCTTGTTCCAATAGGTCCTGAATTGTTCCCAGGTGTCCCACGTTCCAATGTTGAGTTTTCCCATCAAACAGGGAACCACTGACGTCTGCACCATAAATTGGTGACTCATAGAGGCGATTCTTCCAGTATTTTCTCTCCAAATCTTCAAAATTCAAGTGTGGCGGGGTCCGGTATTTTTTACTGTTGGCCAGGTGACAGTATTGCCCNACCGTCATGGCTTTCTTCTTCTTATGGAATTGAGTGAACACACCTGCTTTCCCTGAGACTACTTGCTGCAGGGGAGTGGTTATTAAGATGTTGCTGATATTGTCATAAGATTGCCTGGCTCTCCATTCTTTTGGTGGGATGACCTTGGCCAGTCCAGCTCGGTGTGCCCCTTGGGACTCCATGTAGGCAATGTACTTGTCAAAATCATTAAACTCTTCTTTGGTCGGACGAAATATCATTATGCTGCAGTTTGGATTCTGAGCACAGTTGGTCTTAGACTTCATAGCTTTAATTTAAATACCAAACTCCAATATCTACACCGGATTGAGAAGGCAGGNTTTTTTTTTTTTAATAAATGAATTGCTGGGTGTGATGTAGCAGAATCTACGTGTCAGTTTCTGTNAATGAGATAGGAACAGCCTTCCTTAGGTTTGCTGACAAACCTAAGAGTCAGCACTCTGGCATCAGCTCAGTCCAGGCACTGAAGGGCCTCAAGCTCTGCTGTGGTCCTCTGTTGGGACCTGGGTCTTTCCTCTTGTTTTCTATTAGATTGCACAGACACGGGTGTAGTAGAATGTTGTCTAAAACAAAATCTGAAAAAATAAAGTTTGAAATGTTTAGCAAAAGCTCAGGGAAATAGAAATGAAACAATTGCANAGTGATTTCAGAAGTTGGTCCTTAGCATACTGACAGTATAAATGAAGGTGTGGCTGTAGAACAAAGCATGGGCGATTATTGGCACCCACCCAAGGGAATGTGATTCCTAACAGTTTAGAAATCTTTGTGACAGTGTTTCTTGAACTGAACACATCCAAGTGATCTAATCATTCCCAGAAAATGCTTGTGTCTAGGCACTGAGAGCCATGTCTGAGAGCGCTACTAATAGTGTTTCTGACAAGCACATTCTTCACAAGCAAACTCCCTTCAACAGTGGAGTGAAGAGGTGCTTTGCTCTAAGTCTGTACAACAGAAGACCACCAAGTGAGGAAGGTGAATGCTTCATACAGGAACCAATTTTATAAAGCCAATATCAAGATTTTCTAGTTCAGGAGGATACCTAGTCCATGATTCCATCTGTGGGAGATTGAGATGAGATAAAGAAATTTAGGTTCAAAGTCAGTGTCCAGAGTTCACAGACCAGGTATCTCTGTGAAAGAGAGATGCCTGCGGGTGGGAGCCGAAGGAGGGGCTTGCAGTTGCTAACTTCTCTGAGCCCAGATGCTGCCTAATGCCCATCAGAATAGCTTATTGTGATCATTCATCTAGCATGGCAGTCTATACAAATTTCTCTCTATTAGCTTAACATAGTTCGGGGAGATAAACACTAAAGCCAAAGAAGCATGAAGAATTGGATTAGAAGGGAAATTGTGATTAGAAATGAACCAAACATTAAATAAAAAAATCTAGGTAATTAGAATTTGAAGAGATTGTTAAGAAAAAGTAAATACGGGTCATGAATTTCCTTAACACACATTGTGTGATTTTATGGTCACATAAATGTTTTGCACAGACCAATACAGAATGACAGAGCTACGAGTAAGGGCTGTCCAAATGTCTGAGCAAAGTAAATGGTAGTGTTCAGCCAGGCCAGAGTGTCTCCACAGCTCTATATCAGATAGAAGCTCCAGAGTGTTGGTGGTTGGATGGAAGATGAAGCACTCAATAATGATGGGTCTTTTCATCTATTCTATATAAAAAAAGAAAACATTGAGGGCAGCCAGGGAGAGGAGACANGATTTCATTCTCCATCAGGTCAAGCATTTCTGTGGGGGTACTGGGAAATGGGNGGCACAAAGCATGGGATACTTTCTATGCTTTCTATGTTTCAGAGTTTAGAAACTATGGTTTCCAAACCAGCCACATTTTAAATTGAGTTCTTGTTTTGTATCTGTCTCAAGATCTTCCCTAGTTTTTACTTTATGCTGTTACAAACTGTTTCTCTCCTTTCACAATCTCTCTCCCCAAATCCNTCTTAGCTCTTCTATTCTACCCTTTCCTAACTAGATGAACTTGACCCTCATCTTCCTTCTCAACAAAATACCATCTCTTCTCACCTCCTGTAGCTCTCTTTAGGAGTTTATCACCTTGACCTTGACTGGCTGGGACCTTTATTTAAAAGGTTTCATATCCTACCCCTTCCACCTCCCAGCTATTCCGTGGAGCTGGCTCTATCAGCATTCCCACTTTATGAAGACTGTGACGTGAAGGAGATGATATGAAAACCCATTAGCTTGTGTCCTCAGTCTCAAGTTACATCTGGTCCTGTTGTATTCCACAGTATATTTAGAGCTTCATCTGTGTCACGATATTTCCCACGGATCTTAGGACTTTATTGTAGGCACTTGGAACACTTTTATTAGAGATAGAATTAAATGAGGTCCGTTGGCCCACAGCGTCCTGTCTCTTCTTGGTTGCAGCCTATCTCTCCTGCTCTCCTCCCAGGAGAGGATACTCCTTTTCTGAGCTAGTCCTTAGCACCTCCCGTTCACTCCAGAACTTCAGTCCGTTAAGCAAACACTATCACCATTTTTTTTATTAAGATACCAGTCACCAGTCTCTTTCATGGGTTAAGCTGTTTCCTTTTCACCTTCCTTTCAGTACTAAAATGTGTCAAAACTTGAAAGTTTACATTCAAGAGTCTACGGTGACAAACTGGCCTTCCCCACCAGATGGCGCTCTAGGGATTACACCTTTTTCATGTGGGTGTTCTGTGGAATACCTCCCCTTCCTCCTAGTCCTTGACCTCTAGGGCACTCTCTCTCTTCTCTGGATTTCCTTTTTCCCCTTAGATTTCCTTTTTCTCTTTGGNCACCCCTCCCACCACCACCCACCGTATAAGTGCACCTTATTTCAAAACTCAACTCTCATTCTTTGTAACTTTCTTCCTATCATGCTGTTGGCATTGGTTGGTGCTGATCTATCTTTTCCTTTTGTATAACTCACTGCCACAGTCCCTTTAATGCCCTTGTGTTGGATCTTCCACTGAGGCCCTGAAAGTCAACTGTAAAAGACAAGTGAACCATTTCCCCTTTGGGACTAACTCTGGTAGATGTCTTTATTTACACCCATGGTAACACAGCTGTCCTAGTCATCACTGACAGTTTCATCTCATTTCTCAGATGTCAAACACATCAGCAGAGTCTGTTGTGAGACCCCAAGGCCAGCTTTACCTTCAGGAAGCCTCTTTGTGCTCTTACCCTCCCCACAAGGAAGCTCAGTATGCAACCTACTTTCCCCTCCTGCTGACAGCACTCACCAAGTCAATTCAACCAGCCTTGAAGGTTGACTATTACCAATATTCCATGCAGCATGTGATAATCTCCCATCTTTCTCCAAGTTCTTAATCTTAAAAAATATCTATAGGGCTAGAGAGATTGTTTCATGGATACCACCCATCTTCATGGCTCCCCCCACCCAAATGCACTACTCTATGTGCCCTTGTTCTTGGTTCATGTCAAAAACACCATCATGCCTGACTTTGTGGTCTCTTCCTCTCTCACTTCACTTCTTTCTGCCTTCACCAAAGTTTCAATTCCTGCATTCCAAGTCAACCTAAGACTCTGCTGCATGAAGTCTTTCTCTACTAGTCCAAGGCCTGGGTGAGCATTCTGTCTTCCATACTCCATGGTTACTATTTAGCAGGTGCCTAATGAAAATTCCTGAAATGGGAGCTCCCAGGAGGCAGGCAGCTTGGCAGGCAGCTTTCACCTCCAGTAGGCAATGAATGCATCACTTCTAGAGCTGTGTTTGTTTTGTTACCCAAGGCATAGGATATGTCTGTGTCCCATAAACCTTGGTGATCCATTCCTCATAAGCTGCAAATGAAAGGGAAAGTGAAAAGGTGGCTTTTCCTGTATGTTTGTGCTTATAAATGCCAATATTTTCTGTGGACTTTAGTCAAGAGTATACAGGAAGTATGGGTATAAAGAAATATATATAGCAGGAAGAACTGGTAAAAGTTATATTGTGACAAACATCCTGAAGACTAGGATTTGGCCTTTAAATCCAGCAATATAAGTGTCACATTATGACTTCGGCGTGGCCTATGATAAACTGGGCATGGTATCACTAAATTCATTCTAGTTACTTTCTGGAGCATGGGAACTGGGATGGTAATAGTGGTATCCAGGTACAAAGAGCCCTCCTTACAAAGATACACCACTTAAAGGATAAATTACTTGGAATTATAAGTTTTAGATACACTCCCTGGGTGAGTCTGCAAGTCTTGTACATGACTCAACACTGTAACCTCATCTCCCTTTGGCTTAAAATTACAGTGAAACTTATAGCACACAACTGAGAGAGTCCTCACCATTCATATCCTCTCCATTCCTGTTCCCCAAAGCCAGTGCTGGTGTAGTTTAGGTATTTCTTCTGCTTTACATGTGTTTTAGACTTTTCAATTTCAGGTATCATAAACACATGCAATAAAAGTTGTGAGATTTATTCTGTGATGCCTCTTCCCAACACACACTTAGCTCTATCAAATTTTCTGGTTAAAGTACTGAATCTTTGCCACATAAAATTAACCACAGCTGATTTGTGTAGTGAATAATGTTTATAAATTTTTATTTTTTTCATTTTCTCTGTTTTATACATACTCATTCTCTGATTCATTTCTAGAAATTTAAATTGAAATGCACAAAGCAAACTAGGTTACTGAAGCAAATTTCTCTTTTCAGAAATACTCTTCCTGGAGCCCTCATGCTTGCTTGAATCTGAGCCAGTAGTCCTAGGTAGTTGCACAGCGTGCATCCTGACAGTTTCATCCTCCATAATCCAGGCATTACCACTCTACTATGTTAGAACCTCAAGTTCCTTGTGTACTCACTTGCTTCAGCAGGGAATATCCACTGGGAACATGTCTGGAGCCTCATTGGAGATGAAGCATCTCCAGAAGGGGTTTGAAGACTGCATCCAGGAAGAATATCCAACCATCTGTACTGGTTATTCATAAAACCTTCTCTTACCAAAGGCACTAAAAATGGTGAGCAAAAGTCCAACTAGAATTTATGTCGCCATTGCCTCTGCAAACTCGCCACATCCATCACAAATATACATGGCAAAACTTATCTAGGAGGTCTTCCTAGGCCAATGTCTACCATCTTTGCTGCAGCAGATGCTGTGTAAAGAATTCTGGCTTCAGCTCTAGTGAGGCAGGGATCATGTCAAAAGTTTCCTAACTATGAAACGAGAACCTTAAAGTTATTGGGTGGCTATAAATAAAACACCTGTTTGCTAGAGTTTGGCCATCTAAAAACATCTTTGTTCTATGCTCTTGCTTTCCTTTCAGAATTCTAAAGACGTTCTATCGGCTTCTTCTCAAAAATCCAAAACCAACCAATTTGCTAATCTTTTTATAAATTCCTGTGCACACTTCGGGAATATTCCTCTGATAAGGTATGAATGGTGAGTCTGATGAGCTATTGTTCTAGGCATGCCTTACACAAACTCCTCCTGTGCATTGCTGTGCACAGCCTTAGCATTTCTTTCATGCATTCCCACTCCATCTCTCCTCTCCGTCTTCNCAGAAGCCATCATTTGGGCACCAAACCTCATGACTGAGCCCTTAACTTGATTACCTGTCTCTCTTCAACATTTTGTTCTTTGGTTATTAGCCAAGCCTCCTATCACGTTTCAGTTCCGGAAACTCNTTTAGTTGTGTTGGATGCTCACCGTAGATTAATTGCTGCAGATTTTCTCTTCTCTTTGAGAGGATTAGTTTGTTTTAGGTTTCATTTGCTCGCTGCACTGCATTTTCTCTCTGTATTCACGCTCTGAGGATGTTCCAGCTTCCTTGAATTAAGTTAAATGTAGTTAAGCAGGCACTAAGTAACTGCTGCGTTTGCTATGAGTGCTCTAGGAGGAACCTAGTCATTTCCTTTGCAGACGGGGACACCTGGAAATATCTAAAGGTGAGTCTAATTTAAAGACTTGAAATTTATACTTTTTTTTTTTTTGAGACAAGACAGGATCTCTCTACACAGTCCTGGCTGCCCTAGAACTCAAATAGATCCACCCACCTCTGCCTCCCATGTACTGGGTTTAAAGGTGTGTGTCACAATACCCAGCTATACATTTTAAAATTAGTAACGAGGCCCAGGAATTTGTAGTGTCTCATGGTTTTTTTTTGGTTTTGTTTGTTTGTTTTTGTTTTCAAGACAGGGTTTCTCTGTGTAACCTTGGCTGTCCTAGAACCTAATCTGTAGACCAGGCTGGCCTCAAACTCAGGAGATCCACCTGCCTCTGCCTCCCAAGTNCTGGGATTAAAGGCATGTGCCACCATGCCCGGCTATACATATGTAAACTAGTAACTGGGGCACAGGAATTTGNGGTGTCTGAGGGGTTTTTGTTTGTTTTGTTTTGGAAACAGGGTTTCCCTGTGTAGCCCTGGCTGTTCTGGAATTTGCTCTGTAGTCCAGGCTAGCTTCGAACCCAGAGATCCA
>LZPO01108037.1:108109-118364 GCA_001675575.1 Neotoma lepida | reverse complement strand
AGGTCAGAGGACCACTTGCAGGAGCTGGTTCCCTCCTCCTACCATGTGAGTCCTGGGGATCGTGGCTTCGGTGGCCATGCCCTTTCCACTGAGCCACCTCACTGGCCCTGGGACTCGTATTCTGATTCATTGCCCTCTGTGTTCATTCACTTGTACTGTGAACGATTTGGGATTATTTCCAAAACTTAAATCCATTCTCAAAAGGCAAGGGCCTCTCACCTCACGGGGAATCAGGGGAATGTGCCAGACCCTGGAGGCCANTCTGCTAGAGAAGTCAACAGTCGATTTACCTGGGGAGCCCTGCGGCCCTCCCAAGCAGAAAGCTCATGGCAAACAGTAGGANTTTCTGGATATTAAGAAATTCCACCTCATATGTATGCACTTACATATATGCATTGTATTATACTATTAAATTACTAAACAAGAAAGGCTATGCTACTGAAGAGAGGGAAAATACTNCTGGCTGGCTGGCTGCTGGGGTTTGTAACTACACAGCCTGTCTCCCATGGAGTCACCCCACAAGCAAATGCCTTAAACAAGCCTCATACCAACTAAGGACATTTAGAATACATTAATTAATTAGAAAGAGTAAAAGAAAGCCAACATGTATACTTAGAGACTGGCTGACTCCTCTTTTGGGAAGTTACTGCTTTTTCTCTGGCTTCATCATTTAAGAACATTTACCAGATCCTGCTTCCAACATCCACAAGACTCCTTTGCTTAAAAGGGGGGGGGGTGTGATCACCCGGAGAACAAGGAGAAACACTGCACTCGCCCCAGTGCGGACAAGGAAGAGGCTGTGTGCTTGGAGAACGCACCCTCCCACTCAGCACAGCTCTCTGTAGCCTACACATGAGTGACCTGCCTGGAAACCCCTTATGAGTCACTGTCACCTTCACTGTCTTCAGGACTTCAGCCTCATCTGGCTGTTCACACGAGTCTCTGGTCTGATGCAGGGAGGGGGGACCCAGCTCTTCAGCTCTTGGCAGGAGAAGCTTCAGCCACCACATTTAGTAAGTGCAGGTGGCTGAGGCCAAGCAGGGGAGAGCCAACAGGACACATATGTGGCCTCTCTGCAGGGGACACCAGAGCTGCTCTCCTGAGTGTAGAACCACTGGATTCTCTGTTCTGAGGCCAGAAACTCACTTGGAACAACTTTCTTGAAATCTACTCAAAGCCAAAGGTCAAGCTACATGGGCTCCAAAGAGAGGCCTTTGCAGGACTGAACAAGTCCCACCAGTCCTGTCCCCACCCCTAAGGAAAGCTGGGGGTAAAGCAGGGCAGCCCCACCCAAGAGGCACAGTGGGGACATGCTGGACACTCCACAGTTCCTGGTCAACAGCTTCTGGGAAGCAGAAAGAATAATGTCAAGTGCTTAGCACACACTCTTAAATCTTTGGAAATTAATGTGTTTTTCCCGGCAGCTTAGTGCTGTGAACCTCCAGACAGGACAAGTTCTTACATACAGAACCATCTATTTAATGAAACCACCAGAGGCAGAGACCTGACCTACACTTCTCATGTTCCACACGACACCTGGAAGCAGGCAGATATCACCACATGGCCCACTTAAGGACAAAGCAGGATGTTCAAGTCATCACTAAATACCATGGCCTTTACCCTTTACCCTGAGACAAGAGCCTCAGGTTCTATGACCAAATGCTCCTGGGAGACCTAAAGACTAGACATCTGCTCTGTGAGGAAGGGCTTTCTTTTCTTTCTTTTCTTATTTTTTTAAATCTGCTTTGTAGTTGTGCTTTTAACAGAACATGAGGACTTCTGTCCCCGCCTGAAGGTGGGGCTTGGTAGTTATAGGTGGTTGGGGCTTAGTCCTGTTCTCAGGCCCCAAGAGGCATGACAGCTTCCCTGTGAGCACACAAGTATCACAAATGGAGCCACAGAGCACCCAGGCACAGCTCTGCACATCANGTTCAAGGCTGTGTAGCCTGGGGTTGCAACTCCTGAGTCTAGCATCAGCTTTGAACCTTGGAGACAGGCTGTAAGCCTCTTGGGTCCAGTTTCGGCATCTGTGTGTGCACTCCGGAGAGCTAACCCAGCCTTGTTTCCCTGGTGCTTTAAGAAGCAGTTAACAGGCACTTTTTCTAGTCCTTGCATGCTGTCAGTACTAAAATACCTATGTAGCGTTGTTGTTCTCAGTGTCAAGTGAGATCAGATCCTGTGGACAGCCCAGAGCTCAGAACGGCTGCTAGGTGCTAAAGCTGCTTTGTCCTGTGTGTTCCAAGAGAATTACATAGTGGAAGACCGAAGGGCCTTGGCCTTAANGCCACAGGTACTCTCAACATGGAGTCGTGGACAAAAGCCACAGTACACATGTAGTTAAAGGCCCCAAACTGTCCCTGTCCCCTTTGTGTTTTGACAACTGACAAATTGTCATGACAAACTGAAATGTTGACAGTGCAGGAGAGCTGNAGCAGGGGACCTTCTGCCCAAGTGTGCAATGTGTCTGGAACACTCAGACTCGACTTTGAGTAAACTGGGCAGTGCTTCACCCCTATGCTATGAGACATGTCACCTAAGTTTGGGAGGAGGGGCTCAGATATGACACAGGGTTGGAAGATTTCACTAATTCCCACCTCTATTCACTTTCCTCTCTGGTTTGTCCCCAACATTAATTGGAGACAACATGCTCTTAAGAGAGCTAGTTGCCATTAACTGAACTCCATGCCCTATCCAAAATGGTCCCCACTCCCACCTGTATCCATGCTCCAGCCCCTCGCAGATGGCAAGATCTACACTGTCTTCTCGCCCCTCCCCCACAGGACACAGGGCAAGCTCAGTACTCAGGCTGCCAGAGGTGTGAGACAAGAAGAAGTAAGGAACTGGTAGGAGCTCCAAGCCCAGTGCCCCTGCCAAGTGGAACTTGGGGAGGCCAGCCCTACCTCCTTTGTCTCGTGCTGATCTGATCTGTTCTCCAGGCTACACCTCTCACAATCCACGCACCACCTCAACCTGGGGAGGTCACAATTTCACTCAGGTTTTACCATGGGGACAAGTCCTGGAACAAAGTACCCAAGTAGAGCTCCCCAGCAGTGTCATCTTCAGTGCTGCATTTAAGAGAGACTTTAAAAATCACAGACTTAGCGCTCTTCTTTTTTCCTTTGAGGGAAAAGTAGTGATGAGGAAAGGGACTTGGAAAACAAATCCTACTGAACTGAGGATAGTTCAGGAGCCTAAAGGGCCATCTGNGCCCTGGAAAGCTTCTCTTGTACTCTGCAGGAAGCCAGCATCCTCAGCAAATCACAGGAGACTTTATTGTGTCCGCAGCCCCAGGGCCCTGTCCCTTGCTCAAGGTGGCTCATTTTGATGACATTGCTGCCTCAACGCTGTATCCTTTGTGAGACACTGGCCACACTATGTGTCTACCAATCTTAGATTACAAAGCAAGTTCACAGGAAAGAAGAAGTGATCAGGGAAGCCTTTGTGCTTACCAACAGCAACCAGGGCAGAATGGGACAAGGGAAAGCAACGGAAAGACCTGAAAGCCTCAAATATGAGCAAGTGGCCTGCTGAGATCTTGGAAGCTGCCTGGAGAGCTGTGTGTAAACCAGCATCGGGTACCTGCACGCCTGTTCACACTGAGGTCTTCTTAGCAGAGCGATGGGATGTAGCTGTCAAGCTTCTTACAAGAGAGTGGATTTGANTGAAAACCCAATCAGAGGCATGATGTGACATCAGTGACTTGTGGACTCCTGCTCCGCATCCAGGTTCCCCAGCTCACAATGAAATTAACAGCTGCAGCTCAGCTACGCAAAGGTAGGGGTGGGGGCAGCCAGGGCACCAGCAGGAGGTTCTGTCCCACTGGACACCACAGAAAAGATGACAGTCTCCTAAGTCTCATATGTAAGGAAATCTACTCTGTCTCAGTAAACAGAAAAAATACAACAACAAAGTAAAGTAAGGAAATAGAGCAGAGGCAGAGACAAGCCCCAAGGAGTTAGGGTGGGTGAGGCCATGGTCACCACACTCCCATCCTGTTCAGACAAGCAAAGCCTCACACTGAGACCACAAACCAAACAGCCAAGTAGGTGCCAAAACTTGCCTATGGAATTCCCCATTACCCTGGATGTATCTTCTAAAGGCACACACACACACACACACACACACACAAGTACACGTGCGTGTGTGTGACCCCATGATGGCACAGAAACACTACATTATGCCAAGATGGGTTTTCAGGATTTCCAGCAGATTCTTCTTAAACTAAGCCTACTAAGAAGCAAAGGGAATGGGGTGATTCCAAGGAAGGCCCAGCTCTTCTTCATCTGTTTATAAGCCAAGAATAGGGGAAGCATGGAGCCTCCTCAAGACATACTTTCTCTACAATGGAAAATCCACTCCCATTTCTTCTCAACTCTGCTTCCAAGCCTGCGTGCATCCTCTCTCCCTCCCTCTGCAGTCCTGTGAGCCGGCTGCTCTGGTAACTTTAGGAAGTGTCCACACCTGTCCTGGTTTCGCAGTTCCTGCCGTCTAGATGTTCTCTTCTTTCAGCCGTCTTTCTTGTCAGCATGCTTGTGTGAAACTCCACAGGACGAGGGCTAGATGAGCACCTCCATCATCTCCCCATCAGGGAACTCGGGCTTGTGCAAGGAGCTGCTGACTCGGCTTCTGTGGTCCGTCGACTTCCCATGACCAGGAGAGTTCTCTGTCAAACAGAGGGCAAACATGAGCAACCTGCTCTCCAGAAGCGGGTGCCTTGGTTTCCAAGCACTCTCTATCATGGAAGCATTTCTAATGTCATGGCCTGCCCAAGAGTCTCGGGCACCTTGGTGTACTCCTGGGAGGCTGAGAATATCTCAGTGGGAAGTGTAGAATGNCTGGTGCGGGGCTCCCAGAGAAGACAGTGTCTTAGCGTTCTGGACTGAGTAAAAATTAAGGAAGGAGAAAGCTGCTGAAGACCCAAATTCCCGTATTTCCTGTCTGTGCAGATGTGAACAAGCAGCCTCACACTTCAGTCCTGCCTTGCTGTACCTACCGTGATGGACTGTCTCTCCAAACCATGAACCCACAGTAAATCTCCTCTCCTATGTTACTTTTATCAGATATTTGTCCTACCTCCCCCGGGGAAGGGTAGAACACACATGCCACCAGGTCACTCGGGCTGGGTGCTCTTCATCTTCAGTAATGAACTAAGCATATCTAGACACACTTTAGTCCCATAACAACAAAGAGCACACATAGTCTGAAAGTCACAGTGACAACCGCTACTGAAACACAGGGGCCGGCTGGCCCTCCTGATCTCTCTACAATTCCCATCCAGTCTCCCTCCAAGTCACACAGTCTCATGGGGTCTCCAAGCGTGGTAGAGGTAGGGGCCACATACCCAGTTTCTCCATGGTCCCTTTGGCAGATGGATGTTTCAGAATGGGGCTGTTGGAAGGAGCAGTGCTCAGCCTGCCACGGCCGGGGAGGGAAGCCATGCTGGGCCAGAACAGTTCAGTGCTCTTGTCGGTCTGTGTGCTGCTGTCCTTGCTGCCTGTCTTGGCATGGGTGCTGCTGGCCGATGTGGTGGAAGCCGGAGGGGACAGTGCAGAGGCAGGCGTGGTGGGCAGGAGAGGGGCAGATGCNTGTCCCTGATGCTCCTTCCCCATCAGGAATCCTGAAGGAAGAAGAAGTAGCTTTTCAAGAATGATCTGTTTCCCTCCATTTCCTTTTGTAAGAGAACTTATCTTTTTCTTTCCAGACTGGGGATGACTTCATTTATTCAATGATTTATTCACTAAACCTTTAATAAGCAAGTGTGTGCATGCTTGATGAAATGAGAAATACTCCTATATTACGTCCCCAGTTCTAGGTAATTAAATTCTTTATGGGGTTGGTATTTGTACTCTAAATTCGAACAACTGAAAACCATAGTTGGTTTGGTGGGGTATGTCAGAGGGTAAAAAGACCCTTGCCACTCAGCCCTGCCAACCTGAATCCCACCTCATCACTGCCCAGACTCAGACACAGTGATCTAGATATGGGAGAATAAACCTCTCCTGGGAGCTGCTCAGCAACGAGGAAGGTAGACACTGCCATCTCTGTCACCTCTTCAATTCCCTCATGTGTGAGATGGGAAAACCTGAGGTCCTGTGTTGGAGTCTGTGAAGGTGGCCTCCTGAACCCTCAGAGTCCCTCCTGTTTCTGTGACTGACATGTGGGCACCAATTACATTGATTAGGAGGTATACTTGTGCAGACAACATGGCCAATCTTCCTTAGGCCCAGGTGCTCAACTCTCAGGCCTTGTGTTGACCTGCTAAATGTTNAGATATAAACCCANGCACCAGCGAAGTGCACCCAGATGCACGTCACAGATTTCTCCTAGGGTGGTTTCCATCAGAACAATTTCAGATTCCTTAACCAGTCCTGCCTCTCACTGGGTTGGGAGCTGAGTGTCCTTGGGATGGTCTCTATCATAGCTGCTGTCCCCACGAATCCTCTTTGATGAGCTGAGGTTGTAGGGGCCACCAGCAGAGGGACTTCAAACAGATGTTCTGGCTGAGAGTCTTTAATTCCCTCAACTCTGTGGATTCATCTGGAAACCCTTACAGCCTGTAGGACAAATGAGCCAGATCCCCCTGAGGTCCTGTGCTGGAGNAAACTGACTCTGGGCAGAGCAGAGGAATGAAAACATGTGCTGAGCCAGAGACGGATGCCAAGGAAGGGCCAGCCCCCTGGAGTTGCCAGCAAGCAGAGGAAGGAACAGAGGACTTGGAAGCTTCCTCGCCAAGCTCACGGGCCCACCCTGTGAGCAATACTGTCTGCTTTAAGATACCACTCTAGCTAAGACTCACTCCTGGATAATTCTGCCTATACAACACGGGAAGACTCCTGTCCTTGAGAGTGATTCTCTGCGGACACTTTCCCAATTATTTGCTTGAGCCTTTTCATGTCTCACAGGTTTAAACACACTGTGGAGCAGTCGCAGACAAGGCAGGATGGAGTGACATTCTGAGGGTGTGGTAGTTTGAATGTAACTGGCCCCCATAATGTCATAGGCAGTGGCACTATTAGGAGGTGTGGCTTTGTTGGAGGAAGTGTGTCACTNTGGGATGAGTTTTGAGGTTTCCTATACTCAGGGTACCGCCCAGTGTGTCAGTAGACTTCCCATTGGCTACATGATGCAGACTCTCAGCTCCCACACCACATCTGCCTGCACACCACCATGCTCCCCACCGTGATAATGCACTGAACCTCGGAAACTGTAAGCAATCCCCCTCAATTAAATGTTTTCCTCATAAGAATTGCCTTGGTCAAGGTGTCCCTTCACAGCGATAGAAACTGAGACAAAGGGGCTCTAGGTTGGTCCTGCTAAGACATTTTATGTTGTTCCTGTCAACGATATTGACAAGAATCAACACAGGCCCAAGAGCTTGCATAACCTTTAGAATCCACCCAGTGCTTTCATGTATCTCATTTAACTCTCACAATCCAACATGACTGGCTTTCTTCCCCATTTGAAGAATGTTTAAATTGAGATGAAGTGGAGGGGCTGGAGAGATGGCTCGGAGGTTAAGAGCACTGGCTGCTCTTCCGGAGGTCCTGAGTTCAATTCCCAGCAACCACATGGTGGCTCACAACCATCTATAATGAAGTCTGGTGACCTCTTCTGGTGTGCAGACAGAACACTGTATACATAGTAAATAAATAAAATACTTAAAAAAATTGAGATGAGGTGACATCCCAAGTCCTGGGCAGTGATGGGGGCCACCTGCCAGGGAGTCTGTAGCCCTGCTCTCTGGGTCCCTCATCTCACCTATGCTCCCCTTCCAGGTCTTCTCTTCCTTCTTCTCTTCCGCCAGCTGGCTGCTGGTAAGGGAAGTCTGGCGTGAGTGTGTCCCGGTGGCTGCAGCAATGGATGGGACAGAGCGGGCGGGCCGCAGGCTGGAAGAGTCCGTCTTCCCAGCATCCTTACGGGATCGTTGCTGAAGGACTTTTATCATGGCATCCTTCTCTATGATTTTGGCATGGAGGTTTTTAATACTGTAAAACCAAACCAAAGAACAACAAAAGCATGATTAAAATGCCATTTAGTTAGAAAACCCTGAAACACTTGTCTCAGGGACTTTCAGAGTAATTCTGGGATACAGGGTTGGTGTACAGAAGCTGTCAATCATCAGCAGTCTGCAAGCTGCACCCTCCACAGTAGATTAAAACAGTGTACCTTCCCCAGTGCCTTAGGAGATTGGGGGACTCCCAGGAGGGCTGTGAGAATGACTGTAGCCATCTGCTAGGGACTCCAAGGACTAAGGTGTTCGTGGATCTCATTTAGCGGAAAAGGATGGAGGGAGGAACACTAAGGAGCACAGAAGCTCTGGCCCGAAGCAAGGTAAGCTGTAACTGTAGGGAAATTAATACAGNGANAAAGGGGAAGAAACGGCCAGGTCCTTGGAAGGAAGAAGACTTCCCCCACTGATGGCTGAAGATGATAAGCAGTAAGCCTTGAGTTCTTTTACTAACTCTGATAGATACTTGCTGAGCCTATTTCTGGCTCAGTCAAGAAGCCCTGTTTTCACTTCAGCACATGGAGACTCAGGACTGGGGTCCACAGATGCTCTGGTGACATCAAAACCCATGCTGGAAATTGTGTGTCCATCAAAGGAGCACACACTGACTGTTTAAAACTCTTTGTCTTTGGTGGGAATAGGTAATTCTGGCTCCAAATCTCTGGGGGTGAAATTTCTTTCTCATTCTTGGCTCACAGTATTATGGAGGTTATAGAAACAAATGCCCAGACCTAAGAGGGACATCTGAATTCTCCAGTTCTTAGATAGCCTGTCTTCACTTGTCTCCCTACAGAACTGTTGTATGGAACCACTTGCTTAAGCACNAGACAACTTTCTTCTCTCCAGGACAAGAGTCTTTGGGGGCCTAAGGCTCATGCCAGTTAGAACAGAGACCAGTGTGCCTGTGTGGACAGGCTGGAGCAGGAGTGCACCAGCAGCCGGTAGCACCACTTAGATCTGGTGGTCACACATGGCTGTCCTTACGTGTACTCCATGTCCTGACACCTCCTGTTGGCCTGCACCACCTCCTCTTCCTCCGGCCAGATGTGGGCCTCCAGTGAGCTCTCACCGTAGCTGCCATTCCTTGAGTGGTTGACAATCGTTGTGTCCCTAGGAACATGAGACACACTCTGACTCTCAGCCCTTTGCCTTGGTCTTACACGCAAACACACTCAGAATAGGGAGAGTGGGATTTACTTCCTAACANATGTGTGCTTTGCCTTCTAGAGGAAACCAAAGGCCCTCCACCCCCACTGTCCCAACTTGGGGATCAGTCTCCATACAGGCCGGAATGGGGAACGCTGCAAACACTTCAGGAAAAGTGAGTAAAGGGCAACACGCTGGAAAGCGTCCCAGAAAAGCCTGTCTGCCAGATTGTCCTAAATCTTGGCCCGATTTTCTTTCTAAACTTAAAGAATTAAGGCACTAAGGGCTGACTGACCTTGATTACTGCAGCTTTAACCCCTCATCAAAGACACTGCTTTCTGCAGCAGGCAGAGATGATTATATGAATCCACAATGGGCCAAAGTACAGCGAGTTAGTGACTGACTGCAGAGACCTCGTCTCCAATGGGACAGCTAGAACACAAGCTCTACACCCAGGGATCAAGGCTCATCATGGAAAAGGGACAGAGAGACTGGAAGAGCTAGAGGCCTTGGAGAACTGCTGAGAAACAGTGTCTTCTGGACCTGTCAGGGAAGTGACACCCATGAACTCTCAGTAGCTATGGCTGCCTGCACAAATCCAGCACAAGACCATGCCAGTCAACATCCCAGCATGGATGGGGAAGAGTCAATGGCTGCTGAGAGAGAGAAGTCAGTTTTCTTTAGGGACAAATGTCCTGCGAGGTTGTGTATGCCCCAGTGGTCAGCCCTACACTACATGTGCGTACAGGCAACACTAACTGGACTCAGTGTGTGTGTGTGTGTGTGTGTGTGTGTGTGTGTGTGTGTGCATGTGTGCGCACGTATGTGGGTGTGTACAGAAGAAGACTTGAATTCCAGAGAGGCATATGGAGAGGGAGGGTTCTGGAAGGAGTTGGGGGATGGTGAGGGATAGATAAGATTCAAATGCATTATACTCAAGCCGGGCATGGTGATGCATGCCTTTAATCCCATCACTCGGGAGGCAGATACAGGAAGATCTCTGAGAGTTCCAGGCCAGCCTGGGCTACAGAGAGAGTTCCAGGGCAGCCAGGGCTGTTACACAAAGAAATCTTGTCTTGAAAAACTAAAACCAAAACCAAA
>LZPO01108037.1:97924-108090 GCA_001675575.1 Neotoma lepida | reverse complement strand
AAAAAGAGCATTACACTCACGTGAAATCATGTAAATTAATAAATAAAGAGACAGTATCTCAGGAAAACAATGTTCAATAATAAAAATCCCCTTTCTATTGTCAAGGCTGTTTGCTAAGCTCTGTTGATGATCGGAGTGTACGGAAGAGTGTCTATAGATGTGGTCTACTGACACGTGGAGACTATCAGTACTGCGTTTGCGGCTGGCCTTGGACTTATTCTTCACCCTCATCCTAGCTCAGTCTCCTAATCTAGCTAAAGTTCTGCCTCTATGTGTCGTCCATGAAGCTGCTGTTTCAGTATTTTGCATGGGGGGTTGGTAGCTACTCAATATGTAGGCCTTTTACCCTCCTTAATGACAGCTACCAATGAGCAAGCACTTATTCATGCAGGAAATAGCAGCGCATAGTACACATGGTGGCAGTTCTTACAGTGTGTTCACAGACAGGGAAACTGGAATTGGGTGACTTCTAGGACACTGTTAGTGGAATGACAGAAAGGGACCCAGGCCCAGAGATGAATGACTGCAGAGCGCTTAACCATGCCCAGCATGGTTCCAAGTTTCATTTGTCTTTAGGAAGAAGATCTCAGCAAAGATGCATAGTGATAAAACAAACACAATAGGGCAGGAGTGAGAACATGGCCCAGAAAAGTAAACACTGTGGCTGTGAATACATCAGAAAAGCAAATCACGGAGAAAGTGGGCAGAACACTTTGAACCACTACACAGAATTATAAACACCCCAGGGTTCACAGAAACAGCTACACAAGGACTAGTAGCTAGGAACATTTCCCATCAAGTTACTTTGAAAAAATTATTGTGGCATCAGAGGCAAATTTAAAATTCATGTTTATGCTGCTAAGTGAGGCAACAGGCACTTTAGTCAAAAACCAACGTAGATAGCGAGTGTCCACAAACTCTGAAGGGACACTACTTCGCTTTGAAATTTGTAAAGTTTTAAAACCTTGTCCACTCATTAAAACAAAACAAAAACAAACCCCCCTTCTCCAAAATTCTAGCCAATGCTGTCAAGATGAATAAAGACCTATGTAGATCAGCCACCATTTTTATAAGGCCAGCTGTGTCCACTTGTAAAAGACTGTCCATCTCCCATGTCAGCTGGCCAGCTGTGTCCACTTGTAAAAGACTGTCCATCTCCCATGTCAGCTACGCTTGTTGATAGTTCCTGATGGGGGGCGGGGCAGGGGTGAGGTCATGAGATCTGCAACCAAAGACCACTCTTCCTAAACAGTTGTCTGCAATTCTGCTCTGACTGCACGTGGCCCAGGGCCTTGGGAAGGGCTAGAGGATGGAGAGTAACCCATCTTCCTCTCTGTAAGTGAGCCCAATAAACTCATAGGTTCTCTAGGGTGGCCTTGGTGGAGAGCTATGGTTTGCCCATGGAACCTTCTGAGGAGGGCTAGATGCTGTTCACACTTCCCCCAGGGAAAGAATTTAAGCACCAGACAGCAAAAACATGGTGTATAAAGACCATATTGTTTTGTTTTAAAATCAGTGCTTATAAATGTGACACACACACCTGACTGAAAAGTCAGGACCTAATGGCTGTAAACAGTCACTTCTGCCCATTTATATGCAGCCAATCAGCATGGAGACAGCACTCAGTATTTCAATCTTTCTCAAAATAGGTTGTATGGACCTTTTCCCATTGGATGATCAGGAAAGCTATCCAAATTGGTTTTTTTGTTTGTTGTTTTTTGTCTTGTTTTTATGGGATTTTATTGTTTTCGTTTGTGTGTGTATGCTTGCTTGCACGAGCGCGCATACATACACACAGACGCACAGTGTATGGGTGTCCACAGATGCCAGAAGAGGGTGTAGGATGCCCTGGAACTGGCGTTTTGGGCAGGTGGGAATGGAACGCCATTCTATCTACTAGAACAGTAAGGTGAGAGGCAGAGACGGAGGACTCCCTGAAAGCTCTTGATCAGCTAGACTGGTGTATTCCATGGGAAAGTGTAAAGGGACCCTGTGTCAATCAGGATTCAAGTCGAGTACCAACGTTGTTCTCTGACATCCCCTCCTACGCGTTCCATGGCATGTGTGTGCTTCCACTTACATATACACACATACAAGTGTTTAAGAAAAATGGACATGAGTTAGGAAAGAGGATATAAGCTAATAGCTTTTCTATTTTTAATTCTGTCATGGATTTTTTTGTTTGGGTGGTGGATTCATGTATAAATATATTGGATATTTTAAAGTATAAAATCTAATATGAAGTCCCACAGCTTTCCATCCATCCTGAAAACCAATTCTAATTATATAGAAGTTCACTGAGTTACATGGGTCTGGTTAATTTTTCTGTGTGATGTTTTATTTGCAAGGTTTTTTAAAATACTAAAGTTTATAAAATTAAAAAAAATGGCAGATCTTGCTCCTTGCGGTAGGCCTCTCTGGACCTCCTTGGGCCCTCTGAATTTTTTACTTGCTTTTGAGATAAAGTTTCACTCTAGCCCAGGCTGCTCTGGAATTCCTCATCCTTCTGGCCCAGCCTTCTGAATGCTGGGATTGCACTGCCAGCTCTGCCCCTAGCCCCATCTGTCTGCAGTCCTGAGCAGTGGGACCATCTCACACCTCTCAGCAGTGGCAGCAGCAGCAGCGCTCATGGCAAAGTGCCGGATGGTGCTTTCTTCCAGGTATTTCTGCTCCCACTTGGTCATGTCGGCCTCCAAGGCTAGGATCCGCTCCTCCTTCTCCCGTACAAGTTCCATGAGGGCAGGGGCATTATATTCCGGGAGACTGGCTGGCTGGCCATTTCCATGTTTCTGAAGAAGTAAAAACAACATAATGATGGACAAGATGGTCCATTTGGAACAACACACCAGCCTTGCCTGCCACCACCTCAAGAGGGACACTGGGTTCTTCAATCCTGCAGTGTCTACACATCAGCATCAACCAGGCCCACACTCCTTCTCTCTAACATGAACCACCTCCATTTGGTAGGTCCCAGTCCCATGCCACCTCCATGCTCACATAGCTCTATAGAACANGTACTATCCCAGGTTTACATGGGGAGACTAAGCCCCTCAGAGACTGTATTCATGACTTGATGTCCTTAGCTATTGCGTAACAGAGCTGGGTTTCAAATCCAGGTCTGGCTCCATCTCTCAATATAAGCCATGCCATTAATATATACAAATTCAATAGGAAGATTTAGTTCTGGCCTTGTGGCTCTTCCTCCAGAATTCCNAGGAGTGACTCCAGACAGCCTCCTCAGACATTAGAAGACAAAAACAGAAAGGCCCAGGAAGGAGAGTGAGATGCCCAAACATGCAAGTTCTAGCGGCCAGATTGTCACCTGGGAAGAAGGCATCAGGACCTGCCCTACTGGAGGCCTGAGACACAGGGTGACATATGAGAAGGTGGGTGATGTTTAGGGCGGGGTACGCCCATTCCTCTCTCAGTAAGAGGAAATAAGGTGGATGCTAGCTGGACATCTCTGGGCCTGAGAAGGGTCACATTTTAGACTTCCTCCTTAACTCAGGTATACCTCACCCATCTTTCCCTCTTCCTCACTTCAGTCTGACACACTGTCATCTGTTTGGGGATNAATGAACTTCAGAGAGAAAGAGTAGCAGGAATGTCCTGTGGTCTCATGCACCCTAGGCAAGCATTTAACCATTGAGTTCCAGCCTGCACCCTGTGCAGCTTTTCTGAATTGTCAGTACAGGACAAGCCTAATGTGCTTCCCTCATTTTACAGATGGGGAAACTGAGTCTCAAGCAGATATCTTGCAAGGCTGTTCTCTGANGGGAGGAGGCAAGAGTCTGTAGTGGATGGCTATTTTGGCTTCAGTTAGGTGGCTAGCACCTCCTTTTTAAGGGCGTGGCCAAAAACCCGAGCCCCTTGAACTTGAAAAATCGGGGCAGCTACGTGAGCACTCTCTCATCTTGCTCGCTTCCTTCCCTGGGGAGCGTTTTGGGATCATCCCTCTCGCCGTCTAGCTGTTCGCTGCAATCTTAGAAGGCAGAGAATTCATCGCTGGATTGCTTTCGTGTCCGTCCTTGCTACCTTCCCCTTTGTTCATAAGTTGCTTATAAATAAAGCTATTTTGATAAAATATACAAATAATTGAGCTGGGNGTATAATTATAACCACAAGAGTCCTGACTTGTGGGGCTAATGTTGGAGCCCATGCCCCAAACCAATGAAGGATCTTTGGCACTGTGGCCATCTCGTGCCCCCACACTTCTGGAGGCATTCGGGACACCTCAGAGGAAAAAGTGGACTCTGCGGAGGGGTGGAGACTCAGCTGTGTCCCAGTATCTGTCTCAAGATGGAGCTTCTGTATGGCGCATTGACACTAAGTCACTTCAGAATAGGGTGGCCTGGTCTTGTCCTTCAGAGGGTGTTGATGACTCTGAACTTTGTCACACTATGACCTCAGCATGATTCCTAAAGAGACCAGATATAAGCCTTGTTGCCACAAAGCATAAAAACAAGGTATGGTATGGGCTGCTTNGGAAGTTGACCCTAGGCTGCCCATGTGGGCACCAGGAAGGGGCAGGCACTTGTGGGGCTGTGGCAGGGTGACTGGGGGGTCGGGAGGTCAGAGGCTTTGGGCTAGCCTTTTACAGAAAGGCTGAGCTTCCTTGTTCCAGAGGTGACTCTAAATCACACTGGAGGATGCAGATAGAATTGCTCCTGCCTGTCCCTGGGCTTCACACCTTAGGTGTGAACTGGTGCCCTTTATAGCATCTGCCCCATGAATGGTTAAAAAAAAAAACTCAATATTTATTTGGACATTTCTGCAAGGCCATTTTAACTATTTCTCATAAAACAATGTATGCTCACTAGCAAAATCAGAAATGAAAAAGTATAAAAGAAACAACAACAACAACAAAAANCCCTAATGCTTATTTTTTGAATGAACAGGCAAAAAAGCCACAGGAAAACCTGCATCCAGTGCACATGGTGGGACACANAGCAATGCTGTCCTTCAAGCAACACTAATTATTTATAAAGAGATGCTGAGCACCAAAGCTCTGCTCAGCTCTGGAGAGCACCTTGCTCATCCTGGTCTCATGTCAGTCACATGCATGCAGATCCGCCATCAGTTCCCCAAGAAGACCCAAGGTGCAGGCAGGGTGATCTCCCCAGAGAGCCTCAACCCTGTCATCACTGCTGTTCTCTAGGTGAACCTGGGCTCTCACAGCCCCTGCCCACACCAAGAGCTCTGTTCACAGTGGCTTGAGGAGTGCATGGCCGTGGGCATGCATAGGCATGAGCTTGCGTGCGGGATGATCATGTGGGGAGTATGCCTAGGNGTGTGTGTGAGGCTGAGTGTGTGTGATGTGCACGGGTGAGTGTGAGTGGAGGTGAGCATGTGCAGGAGTGACCGTGTGTGCTGGGGTATAAATGTGCACATGGTGGCCATGTATGTGGGTAGGAGTGAATATGCACAGGGGGTGACTGTGTATGGGGGTGAATGTGTTAGGGGGTGAGTCTGGATAGGGTTATAAATGTTGTATAGGCTGTGTGTGAGGATGAGTGTTTGTAAGGATGTGTGTGGAGTGAGCATATGCGCATGACTGTAGTGTGTATGATTCCAGACTCACATTCCTTCTTTATTTATAGATGAGTATTGTGGAATATTCCTTTACACTGTATGAATATATGTCACTGTGATTGGTTTAATAGGAAGCTAAATGGCCAATAGCGAGGCAGGATTTTCGAGGCAGAATGCTGGGAAGAAGGGCAGAGCCGCCAGGAGTCGTCAGCGGACACAGAGGAAGCAGGACATGCAGGAGAGGTAACAAGCCACAAGCCATGTGGCAGCATGTGAATGAATAGAAATGGGTTAATTTAAGTTATAGGAGCTAGTTAGAAACAAGCCTAAGCTAAGGCTGAGTTTTCATAATTAAGGCTCTGTGTTGATTTTTGTGAGCTGGCAGCACCCCCCCCCCCAAAGAGATCCATCTACAGTTGAGTCTGGTCTCACAGCATCCAGAGTCAAAGATCCACAGATAGGCCATCTACCCACAAGGGTGGGCAGCACATTAACTGGAAAAGAACATTCTTTCTGGCTCTAATTGAGCTCACTTTGTCAGCCAGAGATCTTAAGGTCTACCATCTGCATACCAGCCTTGCCCTCAGTGGGAAGATGGAGGTCTCAGCAGCTGAGCAACAGAAAATGGCTGATGGAGAACAGGCTCTGTCCCGTGCCATAGTGAGCACCTGGCATAAATACCAGGAACCCTTTCCTTACAAACCAGAACCTGCCGTGGAGATAAGGGGGGGAGGCCAGGGATGAATTCCTCACTTTCTAGAAAATGTTGGCAGCACTGTCCTCCTCAGCCAAAAGCACACTNCCAAAGGTAACTGCACAGACCTGCCATGCTTTGTAGCTAAGCTGACCTGAAGACGTACTTTCAAGTGCAGCCACAACNACTCTGCCCTACCCAGTAGATAATTCCACAGANCCTGCCTTGCACATATCCCAGACAGCTGCAGAGAGAGNGCCCCCACCTCCCTAGAAAGCCTTAGTCTTAGGGTTTCTATTGCTGCAATGAAACACTANACCAAAAAACAAGTTGGGGAGGAAAGGGTTTATTTGGCTTATACTTCCATATTGCTGTTCATTATCAAAGGAAGTCAGGAAAGAACTCAAACAGGGCAGGAATCTGGAGGCAGGAGCTGATGTAGAAGCCATGGAGGGGTGCTGCTTGCCCGCTTGCTTTTCCTGGCTTGCTTAGCCTGCTTTATTATAGTACTCAGGGGTGGCANCACCGTGGGCTGGGCCCTCCCCCATTGATCACTAAATGAGAAAATGCCTTACAGCTGGATCTCAAGGCATTTCCTCAGCTGAGGCTCCTTCCTCTCTGGTGACTCTAGCTTGTGCGAAGCTGACACAAAACCAGCCAATATACCAGGCAAGCCCCAGCACATCTGAGGCAGGAGCCTCTGGCTCGCCTGAATTGGCATTTCCTGCAGGAATTCTCTTTGCTGAGACATGTATGGACCCTGGGTTGGCATGTTCCTCTCTGTGCTTCCTCACAGCTGAGCTTCATGACTAGCTGTCAGCAGCAGAGCAGACACAGGAAGAACTGTAGTTTATGGCCGGTCTTACTACAGGGGGCCCTGAGTTCCTTCCTCAACTGAACTCAGTGATCAATGTGACTCCTGCTCACCCTTACCTACAGCTCCTCCTTGTCCCAGTGTCACCACTCAGGGACTCCAGTGAAGCCCCTGACTTGGGGCTCCTCTCTGCTCCACCACAGGCTCTCCTAACCTGAACTTCTTCCCAGGTGCTCTCCATTGGTGACAGGAAAAAGCCACTCTCCCCATTTGGCCAACTGCCTTCCAAGATTGGGCATCACCTTATCAAAAGCCCCCTCACAGACTCCTCCCTCCAGAGCTGCATTCAGCTGCCCTGGCCTTGCAACACTTTCAAGGCCCTGTCCTTTACATGTCCTCCTCCTCTGCCTCTGTATTCTTGTCCTACATGCCCATCAAATCAATGTCCCCTATGTAAGGTCACCTGAAGTGCATTCCTCCCTTTCTAGCCTCAAGTCAGAGACTCCAGTCCCTCTGGAGGCCACATAGGTGCACGGAGTCCATTGGATGGTNCTCAAGGGGCTGCCAGGTGAATCTGTAAGCCATTCTGTCTGGTCCACCAGCCCCTCAGCCAGCATGTCGCTCACCTGCTGTGTCCTCAGAGCATCCAGCTCCCTCTCCAGCCAGGTCCGCAACCTGCGTTCCATCTGCTCTCGCTTCTCGCATGCAGACTGTAGCTGGGTCAGGGCCTGCTGCAGCTTCTCAACCTTCTCCACATAGGCCTGCTTCTCTCGTAACTGAGGGGAGACAGTGAAAAATGGACACTAGTGAGTGCTGCAGCTGGGCTAAACTGCAGGTGTGTGCACCACCTCACTCCATCTCTCAGGAACCTGTGGCAAGTACAGCAAGGGTACCTGGCCTGTGGCCAGGGTAAGGGATGGACGGCCCCCCAGGGTGTCTGCCTTGGGGCTTGTGAACAGCTCTGTACTCTCTCATTACTTGTTTTTAATCATAGTACCTGCAGCCACTAGAAATGAGACNGATAAAAAGTCTTTAGTGTATAGAAATGCTTAGTCTCTAAAGTTAAATAAAACATCATAAACCAGAAGTTAATAACACTATCACAACTGTATCTGTCCACCTGTATATAGATCTGTGAGAAACAGCCTGGGAAAGACCTTTAAAGTATTTGTCATATTTATCTGTATGGCAGAAAGGCCGTTTCTGCAAGAACAGTAAAAAATTTATTGTTTTCTAATTCTTCTCTAATAAAGAAATATTTATATAATATGTGACAAATACAATTAATAAAACAAGACAACCTGTAATAAATANGCTACAATTATTTCTACAGTAGAAGGATTTTGTATATACATATGACTTGTATGTATGCATGCACACATATTGTATATTTGCTAGTGAATAGAGAAATGGCTTGCTTCAGCAGCTTATGGAGTAACTTTCTCCTCTGCAGCTGAATAGCTTCCTACAGGGACAGGAAGGGCACAGTGAACACCTCAGGCAATGACTGAGGAAGCAGAAATGAATGTCAAATGATTACATAAACATAACATCAGGTATGGATTTAGTGTCATGACCCACAGTGCCAAACTCCAACCCTCAGTACTTGGCGCTCTGTCTGCTCTGGGAGTCTGGCTCACATTCATAAATCCAGGTGTTTTCTAGCTTCCTGGGAATCAACTTGGGCCAAGAAATCATGGCAAAACATTTACTGTATCGGGTGCTCTGTAAGAAGATAGTGGCGCTGTTTTCCTGTCTCTGTGAGTGACTCAGCCCTGTGCTGAAGCACACACAGGCAGGCTGCATCATGCCGGGCCTGGCAGCCTGCTGCTGAGGGAGGCCTCTGGCTGTGCAGCAGCTCTGCCCTGAGCTATGCCTACCTGTGCTCAGCCCTATCAGAGCCACTGGAATAATACAGAGCCCTTCCAATTGTTCCGGGAGAGGACAGCTACAACGGACTTTCGGGTAATTTTCTTTCATGGTGCTTTTGATTGTTTCCTTTAGCAGGCTTCTGAGAGTCTGCTAGGCGGCTTCCTGGTTTAGTGGCCTCGCTGGAGCAAATGCTTCAGGTGTACACCATAATACTTACTGAGTATACAGCCAGCATGAGATTTGTCTAGGTGTCTGTTGGACAGAGTGAGCAGTGCGTCTCCAATGCCTGGCACAGACCAGCACCCAGCAAGCACTCAATGTGTAATGGTAAGTGAAAGAGTACCCCTGAGCATCTGCAAGATCCTCGAATGTGTGGCTCTGTCCCTGTATCTGTTTCAACTTTAAGGCTGGCGAGGCGTATTTCCCAGTGAGGATGATTTAAGACAGCCATTCTACGTGCTGGAATTTTCAGAGCACTCCTGCACCAGGCATTGTGCTTTGTAAAGTGTATCTCATTTAATCTTCCGGGGACAATAAGAGGCAACATTCTATGTTACCTCCACTTGGGAGATGAGGAAGCCGAAAAGGCAAACAGGCCAAATGACTTGGTCCTAGTCACATGGCAGGTATGTCCGGGAGCTGGTGTGCTCCACTTCCAGCGGCCTGGCCCTGCACCCTGCACCATAATAGCTGTGGTAAAGTAGAACTGAGTAGTGGGTGTAAGGCACGGGATGAATCTAAACCTTTCCAAAGAAACCTGTATAAGAACAGGGAGTGGGAAGGAAAGCCAAGACCTGAGCCGTTTTAGAGGGGCTTCGTTCGGCCAAACACAGACACGTAAAAGTGAGGCCAAGAAAGACCGTGACAGTGCTCAGGAATGTGACAGGAGCCATGACAGTGATCAGTCCCATCTTCAACGGCCCATAAATGGCTTCTACTTCTATAAAGAATACGAAAACTAAAAAAAGGGCTGACAAGATGGCTCAGTAGGTGCTTGCTCGGCAAGTCTGCCAACCCCACACACAGGTGGGAGGAGAGAACNGACTCCATGAACTTGTCCTTTGAGCTCCACACATATGCATGGTATGACACTGTCCCCCACACACATACTATGACATGTGTCCCCCACACACATGCTATGACACTGTCCCCCACACACATACTATGACATGTGTCCCCCACACACATGCTATGACACTGTCCCCCACACACATACTATGACATGTGTCCCCACACACACATGCTATGACACTG
>LZPO01108037.1:32015-47584 GCA_001675575.1 Neotoma lepida | reverse complement strand
GGAAGAGAGATTGTAATGGGACATATGTGGAGCTTTTCTGGGGAGTGGATGGGAGGCATGAGTGTGGGAGAGGAGGTCCAACAAAACAAAGTGTGTGAAAAACATAACAAAATCACATTTTTCATGCTAATTTACTTAAAAAATGGGGCTCAATGGGTAAGAGTGCTTGCTGCCAAGGTTGACAAACTGAGTTCGCTCCCCAGAACTCACATAGTAAAGGAGAGAACCAACTCCTACAAACTGTCCTCTGACCGCCACATGCTCACCCACACACATGCAAACACGTACACACACACAAGAAATAAATTTTTTTCTAAAACTGTANAAATGAATAAAGGTCAACACTAAGACTCACACATTCTAAAAGACATAATTTACAATTTAAACATAAAATGTAAACATTTTAGAAGCAAGCATATGCAGTCTTTGGGACACAGGCCTAGGCAAGACATCCTTAGGGNCATGGACACCAAAAGCACCATGCATAAAGAGAAAAAAAATCAGTTAATTGCACTTTACCAAAATTATAGACTAANTTTTTCAAAATGGTTCCAGAAAGAGAATAAAAGGACAAAACCCATCGTGGGAAGATGAATGCCACAGCCGGGCACACTAAGGATGCTCGGAACCAGTGGTAAAATAAACAACCCAGTTGGGAAGGAAGCTTANGATAGTGAAGTAATGGACCTTCCCCCAAAGAGAGCACGCAGACAGGCATATGCAGGGAGGGTGCGCAAGTCTGTGGGTCTTGGGGAAGTACAAACTAAAACCACAATAAGCTTACAGCACCTATTAAAACACCTATTGGGACAGCTAAAATAAANATCAGTGCCATCAGATGTTGGTCAGGAAGCAGAAAAGCCAGGTGTTTACACTGCAGAGAGGAATCTAAAATGAAATGGCTACTCTGGAGAAGCGTTTAGCAATTATTTTATTAACAGCACACAGCTACCAGGTAATCTACCTCCTGGGTACTTTCCTGAAATAGTGAAGAACTATGTCCACACAAACCCTGTCTGTGAACATCCACAGAAACCTCATCAGTAACAAACAAAGTCTGAAAGCAGCCCAGGTGTCCTTCAGCAGAGAAGTGGACAAACCACATCCAGACCTTGGAATACTACTCGGTAACGGGAACGAACAGACCATGGATGGGAGCAAGAATTTGGTGGATCTCATGGAAACGGCGCAGAGTAAAGAGCCAATCTCAAAGGTTTCATGGGTTTCAAGGATTTGTTTACATAAAACATAATACGACGGAATTATAGAGAATTATGAGTAGGTGAGGTATGACTACGATCCAGGGACAGAGCAGGAGGAGGAGAAAGCAGGTGCTACCATAATCAGGGAACAAGGAAGAGGCCCAAGAGTCGGAATAGCTCTGTGTGCATCTTGACTGTGGAGCTGGATTCACAGTGCAGGGGAGGTGCACACACAGCACACACACGGGTGCATGCAATCTGAAGACCCCGTCTAGGCTCTGAGGATTCCACTCATGTTACCTTGGTTCTTCTAGGGTGCCATGGCAATGTAATGGTCACCAGCAGAGGAGAAAGAGTACCCTGGACCTCGATACTAATTCTTGCAAAACCCTCTGAAGCTATGATCATTTCAAATGTTAAGTGAAGGCTGAGTAAACCATGGCCATACTTAAAAGACGACAAACAGAAACTGAGGCAACAAAGCCACAGCAATGCGCAGTGAGACCCCAAACACACACTCAAACACACTCAACAGCATAACATTTAAAAAGTNGAACCCAAGACTTAATAGGGATGAGTTCCTAACCCCTACTCCTGTACTTCCTCTTAAAAAGAAAGGGGGAAAAATGAAACAAACAAATGAACAAACAAAAAGTCCTAATGTTGAGCCCCTTGGGGAGGCTGGGAGTTCAGCCAGGAGCTTAGGATCAATGCACTCTAAGGTTTCACAAGCAACAGAAGGGCTCAACCCAGACCCTGCACAACAGCCAAGAGCACAACAACTTCCTTCCAGAAACAGTAGTGCACTGACCTACTCACCATGGCCAGGTGTACACAGAACCACTCCTGCAAGACAAAGCAAAGTCAAAGCAACAGGACTTTTAAAAAATCTCTAGGCAAACAAACAGAAAAACCTCAATAACCTCAGACAATCCCTAACAAACTTTGTAATCAAATACATCCTCTGGCCTCACCTTCTCCCTCACCTCTTGCTTTTCAAGGATTCTGTCACCTACTGAATTCTGGGTGATAAGAACCCTCCAGTGGTAACAAAAACATTTAAAATACTACAAAATTCCTGGCCTGAGCTTCCATATGCACAGGCACACACAGAACCCAGCCAAGAAGGGGTGTTACTTGAGAAATGCTTTGAGAAATTTACTTTGGTAAATGTTAGAAATGTTAATAATTCTTTCAAAGCTCAACTTATTGGTGTGAAAAGAAAACTTTTACAGTGTCCTTAGTATCTCCCTTGATCTCTCACTGAGTATTTAAAGTCCGTGTGCTGTCGTACTTTGTCATCTTCTAATCACTTTCAGATCACCCCCAGAAGACACACCCATACCTGGAGGATGAACTTCACAACTCCGGTCTCCCAGCAGAGCCCCTGCCTCACATCAATTCATTCAGGCCCCGTCCTGGGCTCTAGGGTCACATGTCTAGGAGGGGCTGGACATCAGGAAGAGCACAGCGCCACCCAGCGAAGCTCCTGACACACTAGCTGANGGAGCAGGCACTCTGCACTCTTCCTCAGCAGNGCTACATGTATGTACTGACTGCTGTTGACGAAAGATGCCCTCTCAAATCTTCAGTCTCTGCNTGTTCTCAGTGCACTCCAGCCCACACCCTCTCAACAGATCCTGAAACTCCACCTAGACATTATCAAAAGGGGAGGAAGAGGGGAGCTGCAGGGACAGCACCTTCTCATTTGCTTGTCACCTCTAGATGGACAAAAGTTTTCCTCATCAGGAAAAAATGCGCCATGCAAGACGAAACAAAAACCAGCTTCCCTAAAAACTAAACATCACCTACACACACACACCAGTCTATGTCCTGCCCTTTTTCTTTCTGCTCAAATCTATGCATTCAGGTCCTTTGCTTTCCTTCCACACAGTTGAACTTAAGTACTATTCCCTCATTATTCTCATAAAAAGCCATCTTGGAGAGAAATCATGTAATGTTTGGAGCATGGCACTAGCAACCACTTTTTCTACTCCTCTGGCGTCGTCAAGAATTTGAATCACACAGACCCTTAAACAGCAACGTCAGACTGGGCAGCGCCAACCTGGGCCCCATATGGTAGGCCGCCAGGGAGAATCTTAGGCAGTCTGGCAGGATCCACAGCAGAGTTTTGGAAGCAGGCAGCCAGGAGCATTCATCTTCAAGCCCTGACTTTTCACCCCCTGGAAAGGAGTCTTCTGGAACCCTAGCTGTTTAATATTACCCTAGTCTGCTTGTGTTCATTTCTGGTGAACAAGCTGACACTGTGTTGAGGCATCACACACCCTCCACCACCACCAAGGACTTTTACAAGCAAAACCCACCAAACTTTTAACAGTCTTCAGAGGAGGAAGATAGAACCATGTGGACAGGGGCAGGAAGCAGAGGGACCAAATTCCATACACAATCAAGGCCCTGGAATCAAGACCTGTGTCCTGAAGCCGCAGTCCAGATAACAGAGACAATACACCCACGACAAAGGCAGAAAGGCAAACATTATCCAAAACCAAAANGAATGGGGGCAGGGGGGCGCCGGGCCTGGGATTCTAGGGCAGGGGACCTCGTCCCCCCAGCATGGCTCCCTAGGAGGCAGTACCAGTGGGTCCTCTGGGCTGTCAACGGCCGTCGTGGGTCGACGTGCCGCTCTCCGGCCTCCACAAATGTCACGTTCCAACAAAGTTCAACCAACTCCCCCTTGGAAAGTTTACATTTCCTCCCGGAAACCAGATTCTTTCAAGGCAGTGCCAACAGGCCAGGGAAAGCCGGATCCAACCCCCGATTTGTGCAAGAAACTTGTTTGGGGAGAACAAAGACGGCGCAGGGGCGGAGGGGGGCCCCAAGCCTCCTGGCCAGGGCGCGTCCTGGGGTCCGGGCTGGGCGCCCCGTGCGCCTTTGTCTGCGCCGGGACAGCGGCACCAGCCAACCCTCCCGCCCTCCGGCGACCGGGACCCGGCAGCCACACGCAGGCCAGTCCTGCGTTGGGGGCTGCGCGGACCGAGTCCCGGCCTCCCGTGAGGATCCGCCCCGTGGGTACTGGGCACTCGGAGGGTGGCACGGAACTGGATTCTGCTTTTTGTCTTATGGAACCTTCTGGATCCCTCACGGGACACTCGGAGGCCCTGGCGCCGACCTGACTGCCCAAGTCCCCACATCTGGAGCGGAGCTGATGTCAGCCTGGGCTCCTGGGAAGAACCACAGAGACCTCTTGGCCCAGTTCGAAGGAGCCCTCCCTGAGCCCCCCGCTTGAGCTGGTTACCTCTCGGCACAGGCTCGCAAGGTCCCCGGCGCGACTTTGCCCTCCGCATGGGGCGATCATGGGGCGATCCTGGCTTGGGCAGCGGCGGCAGGGGAATGGCGGCAGGGGGATGGCGGCTGGGCGGCGCGGCGGCGCGGCGAGGGGGGCCCCGGTGCTCGGGAAGTAGAAGGATGCCCAGTTCCCCCTCCAGTCCCACCCACCCCACCCCGCTGCCGGGTCCCTGAGCGCCCTGCGCTCCGCTCCGGGCTGCTAGAGCTGCGCGGGAGGGTCGCTAGTCCAGTCCCTGTAACCTTACACTCCACCCCGCCCCGGCCCCAGCCGCGGGGCCCTAGAGCCCGTCCCCAGCTTCCCGTCGCCCCTCCCGGGACCTCGGAAACTGCCGGGCTCAGGCTGACGTGTCTCCCTTAGACCAAGGAGGGAGCCGGCTTCCCTTGTTTTGTCTCCTGCCAGCGTTTAAATTCCTGACACACTCACCATTTCTGTCTGAATGCCTTAGACTCCTTTGCGAGGATCTGCCTCCAAACTCCTGGCTAGGTTCGGTTTGGGGGTCAACTTTTCTCCTATATGGAATTTCCAGATGAAAGTGGTCACATTTTTTCTCAGCGTTCCCTGGGCCCNAGTACTTTCATCAGGTAGGGGGATCAGGACAGGAGGGGCTGTGATATGCTCCGCTAAGGAGCAGAAGGGCCTAAACAGACCTAAGTAAGGTCTTAAACAGCCTTAAATGTCCAATAGGTTCCTAGGACTGCACATCCTCTGGCCACAACCCCCAGGCCATTATCTGTTCAAGCAGAGGCAAAGAATTTTAAGTGTTAGGACAGTACTTCTGACTCTGTCCCACCTCTGAAAGCAGGTTCTCTTTCCTAAGCAACACCCGTACCCAGCCCACTATACTGGGTTACACTCGCTGTCTTTTGAAGCCATGTTCTGGGACCTTTCTGGGCTTCTGAGGAGAGAGGCTGCAGTAAGCCCTTAGTTGGAGTGTCAGGGCATATCAGGGCTTCTGTCTGTCTCCTCTCCTCTCTCCCTTCTTACCAGGCAGGCCATCAAAGGGTTCATGGCTGTGTTGTGACAACTCCTTAACTCAGCTGCTCACAGCTCTCCGCCCCCTCCCCGTGCTTCATTCAGATTCCACTACAGATTCAGAAGATTTGGCAATCTCTGCGCTACAGACAGAGGGCCCAAATGTAATTGTTGAAGTTATTTCTCAAGCAGAGGCTCCATTTAAAGTCACCTGCCCTTGTATGACACATAAAGCCAAGATATGTGCACGAAAAGGCAGGGCAGTAGGTCCTCACTTGTTAAAAGTCTGGACAGGAGAGAGGAGACCAGCCTCGTGCAGGGGGAGGAGTAGAGATCAGGCCATCAGGAAAAGGAGCTACTGGCAGGGCAGTGGAGCCCAGAGGGAGCTGGCAAGGTTTGGGTGCTTGGCGAGAAAGTAAAAATCGGGGAAAGAGTTTTTACTACAAGGAAGAGACAACGCGCTTAAGGAAGATAAACAAAGTCACAAAAGTATAGGCCTGGGAAGAGTGNAAGAAACTGTACCACACCTTTTGCTCAGCTGATGAGGAAACTCCTGTCAGGCCGTGGAATGACTTCTCTAATGTCACAGAACAAGTTCAGTAGCAGATCCAGGGGTGGAACCCCACATGTGCTTCCTACCACACAATGTTAATGCTGAGTGCTGGCTTAGGAGCCGAGTCTGTGCCCTACAGTCAGTGAGGGAGCAACTGTTTGTTTGATTTATCTGGGCCTTGACAAGCTTAGGACAGACATGGAGAAGAGGAAATGAACGGAAATGGAGTTCTTGATTGTTGATGTAAGAAGGATCTCGGCCCACTGCGGGCGGCACCATTCCCTGGGCAAAATAGTCCCCATCTGTATTCTAAAGTTAGCTAAGCATGGCCTGTGGGCCAGCCAGCAAGCAGCATCCTCCATGGCTCCTGCTGCACCTCTCTCACTGTGAGGTGAGTTCCTTGGTCAGTGGTAAACACTGTTTGGAACAGCAAGCAGGCCTGGCTTCAGGTTCCTGCTTGAGTTCCTGCCGTGATGCCCCTTACCAGGCTGTTATCTGTAAGATGAAATTTCTCCTTTAGGTTCCTTTTGGTCATGGTGTTTGTCACAGCAACAGAAAGGACACTGAAATATATGGATTCAGTAAATTTATGTTACAAATATAAAGTAGAGTGCATCTAAGTATATATTTGCTGATGTTTCAGTTAGCCTCCCAAAAGCCCTGTGAGATGGGGACAATTTTGGACAGCTGCAGAAGCATTGAGGTGTGAAGTTAAAGTGAGGGTGGTGAATATCAAATAAAATCACAAAACTTTGAACTGAGATTTTACTCTTTTCACTGAGATGTCTATCCCAGGGAAAAAAACACACACTTAAGAGATTTGGAGCCCTAGGCACAGGAAAGGGCCCTTCTGGGAAGAATGCGCCATGAGCACAGTNGAAAGGCTGGTCTGAGGACAACGTAAGTGACCTACTGTTTTCTGGGGGAAGCGCTGGGGTCAGGAGTGCGAAGGAAAGAGAAGACGGAAGCGTGTAAACTAGTTCATACGGAAAGCATGCTTCCAAATCAACCTAGGGGAGGAAGAGGCTGGAGGAAGAAAAGGACTGGGGAGTTCCAAGGCTTCACCCTAGTGCTACAGCTCTAGGGCACAGCTTGCAAGCGAGAGAATCTTGGGAGTTCATTAGGTGAGTCTCGCCTGCACTCCGCACTCCTGGATTGACTCCAAGTAGCCGCATATACAGCAGCCTAGACAGAAAGCCCTGCTGGAGGCCAGCTTCCCCAGCCCTCTCTCTTAGCCCTCTCAACTGCTAGTAACCTGTACCTCGAGTGCAGAAATGAGTGAACTTCTACATGAAATGTATCTGAGTCTATTGCTCGGAAACTACATGCTGAAAGAAAAGGCTCCATCTCCAANAGGCTTTCTTTCTCTGCAATGTTTCAAAGACAATTCATTTGCAAATTCCAATGTCTCATTTGAGCCAAATAGAAACAAGATATAATAATGATAATAATGATAATAAATGATGGTAAACACCCATAATACCAGCTCTAGAGTGGCAGAGGTAGGAGGGTCACAGCAAGTTCTGGTCCCACATAGAGAATGCCAGGCCAGCCATAGTGACTAGGAAGACTTTGCCTAAAATAATCTGTCTTAACTAGCAAGCAAAACAGTGATTCATACCTGTGCTCTGGGGGCAATCTATATACTCACACTAAATGTCAACATCTATTCTAAAGTGACTCAATCTTCCATTTGCTAATTGCTAGGGAAGGTGATGGGGCCATTTGAGTGCCTTTTGGGACCAAACAGGATGGATATTAGATATTGCCAATAGGATACCAGCAAGGGTGGGAGGGTGAGTTGCTGGTGGCATCCACACAGAGAATTACTACAGCCTTAGGGTAAGACCTGAACACTAGCCTAACTTCCACCTCCTTCCAGACTGGAAAGCACAGCAAACCACAGCTTCCTCCGCAGCATGATCTCCTACACTTGCTTTGAGGGCTGAGATAACATATCAGTGTCCTTTTCCCTCCAGAATTTCAAAATACCAAGGACTTTCAATGCTCTATTAGCATGCAAATACTCTCCATCCGCACGCACTCAGCTCCCATCTGAACACACGCTCGAAGTCTTTATGGCCTGTGCCTTGCTAGATGGACACCAAGTAGCCAAACAGGAAGGCCCAAGCTTGCTGGGAAAGAGAGGGATGATGACAGAAGAAGAATTCACAGACATGACCATGAAGGGAGTCACATAGCCTCCTTTAAGATGGTCATTACAGCCTGTAGGTCTCAATCAGTGCCTATTAAAGAACAAACCAATGGAAGGTTTCAATCAGGCAGCCTTGATTCAAATGACTTGTTTTCCTTGTGGAAAGATTGTTCTAAAGTTCCAGTTCCACTGCACCTTCCAAATTGTTATTTCTGAACCACAGCATGTAGGAATTTGAATTCCCCATATCCTAGCTTCAAATTCAAAACATAGCAGCATAGATGTTGGGGCTCACAATGAGTCTCTCAGATGTTTACTGGGGTGATGGCACTCTCACAATTCTATCAGAAGTACTGGTTACACCAGAACTCAAGTCGCTGAAGGTAAAGAATGGTGGCTGACACACAGAAGTCACAAACAAGGTGCTGTTGTGGCACAAAGTGGATGTATGCAAAGGATTGAGAGGGACCGAAGGACGGACAAGGGAAGGACTGACAAGAGTGGGTTTGGTTTTATCTTAAGCAGGGTCCCTGCTAGATAGTTCTGGATATCCTGGCATTCACCATGTCACCTCTGCTAAGGCTGAGCTCGTGGTAATACTGTCCTGGCCTCTCAAGTGTTGGAACTATAGGCATGCCCCATCACATCCGACTGAAAAGAAGATATTCTAGACAAAGCCTTGGACACAAGAAAGGAAAGCACACACCAGCCTGCCTCTCGGCATTCTCCCTTTTAGTATCTTCTTTTCATAAACATACAATGGCCACATTAACATTGGATTTGATAAACCCACACACAGTAGCATCCTCTTCTTTTTTGCTGGTGCTGTTTTGGTTTTTCAAGACAGGGTTTCTCTGAGTAGCCCTATGTAGTGGGAGCTGCTTGAGCCATGTCTTGAAGCACCGCCCCAGTGAGGTAGCAGGTAACTGTTATACCTGTGTATGACCGTGAGGTACATGCCCCTGGGGCGTGGGCTGCTGGGGCGGGGCGGGGACCCTTAAGACCTAGGATGCCCCAATGCAGCTCTCTCTCTTCGCTACCTCGTGGCTTTGGATGCTAGGACGGACCAGGGCAGAGCTTGCCAGAGAACAGCGTTGGACTGTGCCTCACCCTTCCAGGAACCTGTGACAAATTCCTTTACTCTGTCTTGTGAGTTAACCCCCAAATAAATTCCTTTGATCATTAAGCAGGCTCCGTGGATTGCTAGCAATATAATCCCAATAGCCCTGGCTGTCCTGGAACTCACTCTGTAGACCAGGCTGTCCTGGAACTCACAGAGATCTGACTGCCTCTGCCTCCCAAGTGCTGGGATCAAAGGCGTGCACCACCACTACCTGGCTGCATCCTCTTATCTGGAATTTCATTTTCTGTAGTTTCAGTTTACCTACTCAACTGCAGTCCAAAACTACTATATGGCAAATTCCAGAAAAAAAAATTTCATAAGCTTTATGAGTACCCTTCTGAGTATTGTGGTGTCTTACTGCCTCCTTTGTCCAGTGTATCCATGCTGGATGCATTACCCTCCCATTAGTACTTACAATATAAGGCACTCTGAGCCAGATAGAACAATATATTGTCTAAGTGCCCTAGTTTATTCAGTTATTATTGTTAGTTTCTTAATAGGCTTATTATATGATTTAAATTTATCATCTGTAGGTATGTGTAGGCCAAAGCATATGACATGTAGATATATGAATTGCTTTTCTCATTTTCATAACCAAAATCTGACAAGATATAATTAAAGATAGAAAATATTTATTTTAGGTCACACCATTGCTGGTGGGGAAGGCAAAGTGGCAGGAATGTGGGGAAGGCATGGTGGCAGAAATGTGGGGAAGGCATGGTGGCAGAAATGTGGGGAAGGCATGGTGGCAGGAATGTGGGGAAGGCATGGTGGCAGGAATGTGGGGAAGGCATGGTGGCAGGAATGTGGGGCTGCTTGGTGACATCTGGGCAGATCAGGAAGGAGAGAAGGAGGAGGGTTCCAGCTTTCACCTGCTTTACCTTTCCCTGTTTTATTTAGTGAGAACTCTTGTCCATGGGATAGCGCCGCCCACATTCCAGGTGTGTCCTCTACCCTCAGTTGATCTCAGGGGAAAGCCCTGACAGACACAGGCAAAGGCATGCTTCATTGATGCCCTGCGTGTTTCTTAACCCAATCAAGTTGACAATGTAAACTAGCTGCCACGCTAGGAGGTGGGCCTGGCACATGCCTCTTTGGATTACCATCTCTCCACAGACAAAAAAATTTTTTCCGAGCTTTTCATTCAATCGTGCGTTTTATAAAGGCAGTAGTTTCTCTCCCCCTCCCCAGCTTGTTTCCAAATACAAAATCGCATTCTTGAGCAAGTCTTACATCATGCATGCCTCCTTACAAGAGCCAGGCGTATGCCCTGCCCCCATCTTGTGGAGTACTGTTAGCGCCATGACTCAGAGACCAATGCCTATAGGGTGCTGGGTGTTGAGAGAGGAGGAAGAGGCAAGAGAAAGTCCCTTGCCAGGGCCAGATTCATTACTGTGGAAAAATGAAAAGCAGAAGAAGAGGGAGGAGCATGGGGAGGAAAAGTGGACAGGTATCCAGGGTCAGATACCTCTGGGATTATGGAAACTGTACCCCAGGACGAGAAAGCTGCTCCTGAGAAAACAGTGACGTAACAGAATCTGCTGCTGTGATGAACACCAGGAGCAAAAGCAGCTTAGAGAAGAAAGGGTTTATTTCACCTTACAGCTTCCAGTCCATCATGAAGGGAAGTCAGGACAGAACTCAGGGGAGGAACCAGGAGGCAGGAACTGATGCAGAGGCCATGGAGGAACACTGCTTACTGACTTGTTCCCTACGGCTTGCTCAACNTTTCTTATACATCCTAGGACCACCTGCCCAGGGGTGAAACCATCCCTCCCACGTCAATCTCTAATCAAGAAAATGCCCCACAGACGTGCTCACAGGCCCTGTGATGGAGACAATTTCCTAACTGAGGATCTCACCTGCCAGATGCCTGGAGCTTGTGCCAAGCTGACAGAAATCACCCAGCACAGAATCCATCAACTGGAAATCTGCTCCATTTAAAATTCACTGAAGGACTTTGGGATGGACTGATGGAAGGCCAGGCTCCGGGCTACCACTGCCACAGTGAGCTTGGCTCAGTGACTAAGTTCTGTCTGAGGCCTGTTTGTCCGGATGCATTCAGTTTCCCACCTTCAGTGACACATTGGTCTCTTGCCTCATCAGTTCCTCCTGGGGGTTATTATCTAATATGCACTAAGCCTGTAATTGGACCCATTAAAATGTGAGGGATAGAGAAGATAAGACCACGGCCAGAGAAAATGCATCTATAATACGAAAGTAGTGGGAAGGAGCAGAAGGTGTTCCATTCTGAAAACCGTCTACCAACCAACCCTGGGTGTGCTGAACAGGACAGGTAGCTGTGAGTATGAGCTCAGCATGTAGTAACTATTCAGCTAATTGAGCACGGGAATTACTAAGCTATTCTGGTTGTTATTGAGACTATCACTACAGAACCCTCGGGACTGAGCTCATGATAGTTTTCTCTGACTTAAGGCTTGATTGCTCTGATTTAGGGTTTCTTAGCTTAGGCACTGACTGACAATGGGCTGATAGCTTTCATTGTGAGCTACTGCTCTGTGCACTGTAGTTGGAGGGTCAGTAGCAACCACCTCTTGATGCCGGGTTAAGAAAATAGGACTGGAGAGATGAGTTAGCATTTAAGAGCACTGGCTGCTCTTGCAGAGACCACGGTTCAGTTCCCAGCACTCACACAGTGGCTTACAACTGTATGTAACTCCAGTTCCAGGGGATCCACCCTCTTCCGACTTCTATAGGCCCTGAACATCCATGGTACACATACATACATGCAGGCAAAACCCTCACACACATACAGTAGATAAATCTTTAAAAAAAAAAAAGAAAGAAAGAAAGAAAGAAGGAAGGAAGGAAGGAAGGAAGGAAGGAAGGAAGGAAGGAAGGAAGGAAGGAAGGAAGGAAGGAAGGAAGACAAAAAAGCTCTCTAGACATTGCTAATTGTACCTTAGGGCACTAAGTTGCCCTTGGCTGAGAATTACTGAGTTGGTTAATTAATTAACATTGCTTAATAGAGAAAGAGGCCCCTGGGCCTCTCTCTGTATTGATCCTTCCTTGATGGAAAGCAACCTCAGTTGTGTTCACCCTATGATTATATCTCACCCGAAGAAAATAGTTTATTTTTGTATTTCTAGTGATGATACACATTTTTATATATAAAACTGAAAACACACTGCGATTCTAAAAACATTAAGCCACTGTTAAAAGCATGGATTTGAACCTTTCATAGTGGTACACACCTGTAATCCCAGGAGCAAAAATTCTAGACCAGGGCTACCCAAACACAACCAACAAGAATTTTCACAATGAGAGAGACAACTTCGATCACAGTGTTCATGCTGAGGGTTTACAAGGGATTAGGCTCAGCTTGGCTGTTTCATTCTGAAAAGCTATCATTTTAACCTAGAGCCAGAGAGCAATGGAAGGAACCGGCCTCTCTGTGACCTGTACAATTTATCTCCTCTTTTAGAATGGACACTACAGACCAGCAGCTCTTATACATTAAAAGTCAAGACAGGGAAGTAGAAAATGCCTCGCTGTTCCTAATGGCTCCAGCCACTAGGAAAGTTCAGTTTAGAAAGGGGGGGGTGTCATTTTACAGCATAAACCTGGAGGAAGTGTTAAAGTTGACATGATAAATGTTCTATGTTATCCCTCTAGAAATCAGAAAGTATGTGTATCTGCAATAAAGCTGGCATCATCCTAAGAGCAAGAGGCTTTAGAACACACGGTAGAGAGAGGAACAATTAGACATAGCTAGGGAAACTGAGTCCCTGAACAGAGAAATTCACAGAATGGGCAAGGGAGTCTGAAAGTACAGCTCAGTGAGAACACATAGATGCAATTGAAATGGAAACCAGGAAAGAAAGGTCTGTGATACTCTGTGGGCTGGGAAGTACTTGGTAAAGTTCAGTGGCCTGGGAGCCATCTGCAAGGCTTGTGAATGCACACTGCTAGGCCTGTCCTAGCTTTTGACTCAGTAGGTCTGGGCAGGACCTCAATTTGCATTTCTAACAAGTTTNCCAATGGTGCTGAGGCTGCCTGTCAAGGTATTACACAAGCTGAGAACCCCTGGCTCAGGACATTGGGGGCCCCTCATGTCACACTCTCAGAATCCCAGTCTAAATGATGATTCAGACAGGTGATGTTGCAGGAACAAACAGATCAAATCCAAATTTCTTCTTTGAGCTAGCATACATACTGTCTCCTCTATACCGTGTGATTGTACACATGATGGTTTTATCAGTGCGGGTGCCCAGCAGAGCTGGTTATCTATGAAGATTATCAGACAGAAAAGAGGCAGGTAAACTCTCATGGGTAGCATGGGACAGAACAGGTTTCCTCATGGTTACAAGCCTTCCCAGTTCACCTCTCCAAGACAGTCTCCAGGAGCAAAGCCCTCTGCAACAGATCCCCAGAGGGTGAGTGAGAGTCCCTATGGCCATCACAGTCTCTTCCTCTTGTTCCGGGAAGGAGCAAGATCTTTGGAGACCTCACGTTCACAGGACCCTACCACACCACACACTCTCTGCTTCCAAAACACCAGAGATGTTCTCCTCTGTGGGAAGCAGTTGCATATTTTAAAACACACACTTCACACTCAGATGGTCCTGAAATAGAATCCCTACCCCCTCATGAATTAGTTGCTTGATGATCTTTAGTTACATAAAACTCAAGGTTTTCTCTTTTGATTAGTAGTGGTAACCTGTGTATCTGCCTCGAGGGGCTTTGAGAGATTCAGCTATCACAAACAGCTGTTCACACATTTGGTTCACAGCTGGTGCTCCACAATTATTAGCTGTTGTTATTAACCTGTTCTTTTATCAAGTAGCATCATTTTACAGGTGTTTAAATTGTTGCCAGGACAGACTGTGGTAGATAGATATAGCTTCCTTTTTATACTTCTTGAGTTTGGGGTATTTGTAAGAATATGAAAGATGGCCATGTTGATTTGAGATATTCACCACTCCCATCTCCATAAGTAAGGAAAATATCCTAAGATATCCTAAAAGACAACCCTGGGGACCAATGGGCTAAGTTAGCTATTTAGGTGAACTAATAAATCAGAATTAATTTGTGGGCTGATAGCAACTCAGACAGGGGGTTGAGACAAAAGGGTCTGATGACCCACTAACTGAGCTATGCATGAGGCTGTGTGGTCAGTACAGAGGCCAAGTTTCAGTGGAACATTCCTAAGCACAAGGCACTCAGAAGATGCTGGGCAGGATGGGAGTGGACAGAGCACCCAGAACACCCCTAGCTTGGAGAAGAGAGATTGGGACATGATATGACACCTGGCTTTGGATATCTAAAGAGCTAAGACTTACTCGACATTTGTTCCACAGGGCCCTAATGCACTGTCTTACACACAGTAGCTGGCCATCTATTTGTGGATCAGAAATTCAATTTCAAGTAACCAGTACTGTAAATAAATGAACTAGGACATCATAGAAAATCCAAAAGCAGGACATCTTAAAAGTAGGTAATTACTAGGGCTAGAGAGATGGCTTCAGTTAACAACATGTACTGCTCCTGTACAGGACCCACATAGGGTAGCTTCCAACAGCCTGTTAATCCAGCTTCAGTGCTCTGACATCCTCTCCTGGCCTCCATGGGTGCCTGTCCTCATCTGCACATACCCCTGCCACACATCTGCATAATTTAAAATAAAACATGTTTTAAAGGGTAATTTCTATTCCATTGAATTTCTGTTTAATTAGTATGTATTTATATTTATATGTGGGGGGCAAATGGAAAATGTATTCTTATGCTGGGATGCAGGAAATATATATGTGTGTGTGTGTGTGTGTGTGTGTGTGTATGTGTGTCTCTCTGTGTGTGTGTGTGTGTGTGTGTAAGGCTGTAGAAGACAGAAGGTGGACAACTGGGTAGAGGAGACAGGAAACCAGGTTATAAGCCTCTAAGACCCTTGTTACTAACTATCGCCACACAACAACAGCCTGGGTTTTCTCTGGAGGCAGGAACCCATTCCCTGCCACACAACATCCTGTCAGATGTTCTGACGATGCTGAGTGTGAAGTCAGGAGAATGTCCTGGGGCTCACTCCCACTGGGACACTAAGATGCTCTGACTTCTCCAAAATGGAGTAGCTCAGCCTTGGTTTTTGTTAAAAGATAGCTGGGCGGTGGTGGCGCACGCCTTTAATCCCAGCACTCGGGAGGCAGATGCAGGCGGATCTCTGTGAGTTCGAGGCCAGCCTGGGCTACTGAGTTCCAGGAAAGGCGCCACCAAAGCTACACAGAGAAACCCTGTCTCGAAAA
>LZPO01108037.1:2391-15189 GCA_001675575.1 Neotoma lepida | reverse complement strand
CCAGACCCTTCCACACACACACCCCAGACCCTTCCATTTGCTCTCAGCAGCGGCAAGATTGCTTCTGTTATGATCTTCAGTCTCCTCTCTGAAGGTGTCTGAATTCCTTGCTGTCTAACCCTGGCTTTTCTTGACAACCACATGCCATATTCCTTGTTGCTCCTACTCCTTTTGGCCATGTGCAGACCCTGGAATTATTCTGACCTTTTGAAGGCATTGCCATCTGGCTTGCTGGTACTTTTCTCAGTCGCACTCCTGTGAGTAGTCTAGACTTTTCCATGTGTACATAGTNAATTCTTCTCACCCTNTGTCTGCTCTGCTCTTTGACATTCTCTCTCGTCCTTGAGCTGCTCCCCAGCCAGGCCCCCACTGTCATAGTAACACCATCCCTAATATCAAGGCCAGCACTCTGCTCTTCAGCATCTCCTACCTTTCTAGTCTGTCCCTTTATTGAGTCTGAAGTCTCCTTGACTCTGCCAGAATTTAAATGAACCATCCTAGGATCTTTTCTCTGNCCCCTACTCTCCTCATGAACACCCTCCCATCTTGACCTCTTAACATAGTTTCAGGTCCATTGCTATCATTTCTCATTTATTTGTTCCCTTGTAACAAATAAAGTCCTATGTNTCATTTTTAAAAGTGCCTCAAGCCAGCTTATTCGTAGTTAGAAATGAACAGAAAACACTAGAGCCCTGTAATGTGTGCCACTGTAGCTATTCCTACGCACGTGCACATACACACATACATGCGCTCACACATGCGTGCACGCGTGCTAAATTCTGCTAAGCTATGCTTCCCCCACCAACACTCAAACTGTAAGTTTAGGGTAGACAATGAAGAGCCATGCTAGCCTAATGACCTAAGGTGTGACAAGGCCGTGTGCCCAAGGAGCTTTGAAATAAACAGGGTGTAGAATGTTGAGATGAACCTACAGATGGCTTTGTTGAGAAACAGACAAACATAAGTGACAAAGAGAAAGACAAGGCCTGAATGACATGTAAGATTGTTCCCTCCTAATTACACAGACAAAGAGGAGTGGAGGAAGGGGCTTTGCACTGGGGTTTAAAATTTCTTTTCTCCACACAGTCAGCATGCCTGCCATGTGGGGCTGATGCAGGACTCCAAACTGCNGTGAACTGCCTCACTCTGAGGTTCTTATAATGAGTGGGAATCTTTGTGTCTCATACCCTTAAATCCACACTTCCTCTGATCTCCAACCTAGCAACCACTCCACATTTTCCTGCTGTATCTTCCCCCCTGCCCTCCTAGTCTAGGAAGGAACCACCTGTCCTGACCCAATGCCAGTTCCATTGTGAACCAGACCCGACTGACACGGCTTCCCTTCCCCACCTAAAGGGATGCTTTCCTTTGCCCTAGGCCCTTCCATCAGAGTACAGACATGCTAATTCCTATATTAACTCCTATCTTCTTTGACTGCCTCTCTCTCTAGGTGCCACTTTCTCTCTTAGCTGCCCTTCACAGCAGAATCATCAAAAGCATGGTCTGTGTCAGTCGGGCTCTTTCTTCCTTTTACTCTCACAGGCAAGCCGGCCAGTTTCTGTCTGANTGCTTTGCTGAAATGTCTTCTCTAGCCAAGGTAGAGAATAGTCTCGCCACTGTCAATTTCATGGCCAGTTCCTGCTAATGAGGGCTTCAAGGTCTCTCAGACCCCAGCTAACACCAGTTGCACCATTGGCTGGCAATTTTAGCCAGTCTTGATTTCCTATAGAAATGGAGGTTATATTGTCAACTAAGAACTGCTTGTCAGAGCACAAGTTAATTCAGTACATCCCAAGAAGAGAGATGGCCAGTTGTAAAGACTGAAAAGTTATTGGTTATTGTTGGATATGATGAGCCTTCATAGCTCATGCCAATCCACTCTTTTTGTTCATTTAAAATTTTTAGTTATGGAAAGAAAAACACTCACCATGAAATATATTCAAATTAAGTGTTCTACTAATTGAACTGAAAGCTGGTTGCATGGCAACAACCTTACCCTCTATGAAGAATGCTGTTTTAAACATGATACCCCAAAACCTATGTATTGTAATTGTGACCCCCAAGTTCTTGTGTTCATGCAGAAGGCCTTTAAGAAGTGATTAGGATTTGATGCACTTGTAAACGGGGCTCCCATGATGGCATTAGTGGCTTCCTAAGAGGAGGAACTCATGCTGTGTTCTTATGTGGTACCCTCCACCAGGTTAGGATGCAACAAGAAGATCCTCATCAGATGCTGAGCACACCCCAGCAACATATGCTTGGGCCAGCCTCCAGAACCANGAAGCAAGTACATTTTTATTATGCATTACCAGTCTCCAGTGCTTTGTTATAGCAACAGGAAACTATGAAGACAGTGTGTGACAAATGTTCCACAGGGTGATCAGGATCTGGAGCCTGCCAAGCTGTTCTGCCAAACTGCTCTAATCCACAGTGGACTTGGTTTCTCATAAAAATGGATGAATTGCAANCTGAGAACTTTCCTCCCAGTACTTTCATTACTGCATTTCCCAATCAACTGGAAGCTAATGAGGACATATTTTCCTAGTTTCAATATTTGCTACTACAAAAACTCCAATTTTCCATCTTATAAAGTAAATACATACATATATATATAATATTATATATATATATGTAATTGAAATGATGTTTATGCCAGGCATGGTAGCACACACCTGTAATCCCAGCACTCTGGAGGCTGAGGCAGGAGGATATATGAGTTAGAGGCTAGTCTGGACTACGAAAGGAGACCCTGTCTCTAACAAACAAAGATGTTCATTGGGAATCTGCCATGCTCCCAGGACTGTGTTAAGGTCTGCAGATAAAGAGTAGACNAGTGCCAACCCTCCTCTTGTCTCCCTCCCTCCCTCCCTTCCTTTTCTTTTTTCCGTGGGTGTCTGTGTCTGTGTGTGTGTCTCTCTCTCTGTGTGTGTCTGTGTGTGTGTAAGTCTGTGTAAATCTGTGTGTGTCTGTGTGTGTGTAAGTCTGTGTGTGTAAATCTGTGTGTGTCTGTGTGTGTATGTCTGTGTGTGTGTATGTCTGTGTATGTCTCTGTGTGTGTGTGTGTGTGTGTGTGTGTGTGTAGGCCCAAGGCTGATGTCAGCAATCACCCTCCATCACTCTTCCAAAACCTTATTCAATGAGGCAATACCTCTTAATCAAACCCAGAGCTCACTGATAATTAGTCTTACTAACTGGTTTGCTCTGGAATCTCATCCTTGATTTCTGAGTCTGGAGTCACTGGCAGGTTGCCCTGCCCTCGCAGCTGATTGGCAAGCACTGAACCACTTCACCATTCCTTAGCCCTTTCTATCTCTTTCTAACAAGGATTTCCACTGTAGAGGACCATGTTGGCTCCCATGGTCACACACCAAGTACTTATTCTAGAAACCACGGTTTGGGAGCATCACTGAGTTATAATGGACACTGCACATTCAGTAGGTTTACACCTCAGCTGTCGGTTATGAAGGGGACACTCTCTCAGGAATGACAACTCTCTTGCAAAGGCTCAACTTCCTGAAGCTTTCTCACTAACTTCCTAATACTTTCTCACTAGACTGTTGGGAGAAGCAGAGCAGGTGTAGTGTCTGGCAGCCAGGTTCCTATTAAACCTCCATTCTCCTGCACAGTGGTTCTTAGTGCTTCAGAGTGCTACCTATCTGTGTGTGTGTAAGTCTGTGTGTGTGTCTGTGTGTGTGTATGTGTGTGTGTGTGTGTGTGTCTGTGTGTGTGTCTGTGTGTATGTCTGTGTCTGTGTGTGCATAAATCTGTGTCCCAACTGAAGACTGACAGTCCTGCTGTTCTGGCCCTGTGGACAGCAAGAGGGAGTCTCTGCTCCTATGTCAAGGGCAGCAATATTAAAAAGCTAGACACATAAAGAGAAAGCAGCAAAGAGAAAATCTTTCTGTGGCACAGGTAAGGTTTCCCATAANAGTAGAATAAACAGAATGATGGCTTCTCAGGACCGTTGTCACTGTCACCCGGATGCACAACAAATTCAGCAGGCTTTTAGAAGGTAACTTCAGACCGCATCTCCTAGCTTAATATTACTTATTTTCCTAAGCTTTAAAAATAATTAGTATTAGACAAGACTGTAGCATTTGATCCAGGTAAAGGAAGAGACATTCAGCACATACAGGAACAAACAACAAAAGCCCACTTCCCGTCTATCCTAACCTCTAGCCTCAACCTGAAATGCAACCCCAGCTTCTTACTCGTCCATCCTGGGAGTTATCTTTTGAACATATTTAAAAGTGTATGTGAACTGTGTGTGGTGGCTCAGATAGGAGGATCCCAAATTGAAGGCCAGCCTGAGCTACACACCGAGCCAGAGGTCAGCCTGAGCTACACACTGAGTCAGAGGTCAGCCTGAGCTACACACCCAGCCTGAGCTACACCTGTCTCTTATACACATCTAGATGTGTATAAGAGACAGGCTACACACTGAGTCAGAGGTCAGCCTGAGCTACACACCCAGCCTGAGCTACACACCGAGCCAGAGGTCAGCCTGAGCTACACACCGAGCCAGAGGTCAGCCTGAGATACATAACCAGACCCTGTATAAAGAACAAACACAATGTGTGTGTGTGTGTGTGTGTGTGTGTGTGTGTGTGTGAATTGTTAAAATAAGCTGGGTGTGATTAACACAAAAGGCTAAGCTGTACTTCCATACGTAAAATAAAGAGTGCTTTTTAAATTAAAGGCAACATATTTCTAAATTAATTTTTGCTTCATTCTCAAGTGTAAGCTGAAGTATGGCTATTTTCTGTTTAGAGAGCAAACAAATGTATTGAAAACTCACAGAAAAGAAGGCATGCCCACTTTTGAAATGTACAATTTAAATTAAATTTAGATGTTTAAAGGATTGTAACTCAGAGATCTGGAACATTCCATCAGAGCCCTATTTCTCACTTACATAGCTACACTGGGTCTCCCTCCATTTCTAGCACCAAGAACACATTCCAAATGCTTTCTAGAATAGCAAGAAGTGTTCTTAGCAAAATGCCCATTGCCACTGTCTCCAGGGACCCCAGCAGGAGTGTGCCCTGAGCAATATAGCAAGGTTACTAACCTCTGCCGAGCCTCTGCTGCTGAGGGAATCCTGTCCTGGGGTCTGCTTGAAGAACGTGCCAAGAACAATTTGCATGGGCAGTTTTGAGTTTGAGGACTCAGCAAGGGCTACCCATCACTTACATAGAGGAGAAAAAGAGGTGTGTCTCACAGTCTTTTCCCTCTAAGATTGGCATCAGCAGGGGGTTAGGGTGGTTACTGTTTAATGCCATGAGGAAGACAGCTTTTGTTAATTTGACACAAGGCAGTGTCATCTGGGAAGAGGGAACCTCAACTGGGAAAAACCTGCCTCCATCAGATTGGCATGTAGACACATCTGTGGGGGCTTCTGCTTGATTGACAATTGAGGTGGGAGGACTCAGCCCACTGTGGGCAGTGCCATGCCTGGGCAGGTGGTCCTGGGTTAGGTAAAAAGCAGGCTGAGCAAGCAGAGGAGAGCAAGCCAGTAAGCAGTGTCTCCCCATGGTCATTGCTTCAGTTCCTGCTTCCAGGTTCCTGCCTTGAGTTCATGCAGCAACTTCCTCTTAATGATGAACTATAGATTGTAGGCTTAAAAATCCCACCCCACCTACAACTTGCTTTTGGCCATGGTCTTTATCACAGCAATAGAAAGCACTAGAACACAAGATATGCTACAAATTATCTTGGCACAAAAGAGCTACAAGCTGGGTATGGTGGCTCTTGCCTGTAATATCAACACCTGAGTGACTAAAGAGCAAAGATTGCCATGAGATGATACGAGGCTGGAAAACAGCCTGGCCTACAGAGTGAGACACTGTCTCAAAAGAAAGTAAAGGAGTAGGGGGGAGTCTATGAAAATGTCATCATAACAAGTTAGATTGGACAGTGGGCAGAGCTCACTAGAATCTGAACAGCTTTCCCAGCCCCATGCCTGGGGACATCACCAGTGAAGGACAGAGTGAGCCAAGCACTCCTGTTGCTGCCCTCTCCTTGTGGCATCCGGCTTTGTCTATATTTTCTGCAGGTACTCATTTGCTGGAGGCCTCTGCAGTTAAGAGCAGGGTACGGTGGAGAAGCAGCCACTGCCTTCCTGCCTTCTCTCCCTGGAGCAGGGGAGAACGATGTTCGGGTGGTGGCTTCGGCAGAGCAGCCTTGTCTCCACCCACACCTCTTAGGACAAGCTGAAGGCTGCCACCAAGGACAAGCACAAGCCCACCCAGAGCCTTTGTCTCCTGTTGCTGCTCTTGTTTCTTACCAAAAGGACGCTTACAGCTAATTGGTGACTGATTAGCTCCTGGGCCGAATCAACCCAGGTGGTTGCACAACCTTGCTTCATGATCCTTGATGAAAAGGAGGAAGAAAACAGTTGGTTTTCCCTCCCTTAAATAAGAGCAAACCTCAGGTAACTGCTTCAAGTTCTTTATAAATCTGGGAAGAAATAAATGAGCTGCATAGTTAGGAGGTAATTCTACATCTGAAAAAAACAGTTGTCACCCTTGGCAGAAACTGCAAGGATTCATCCCGATGAAACACTAAGTAGGGTCTCTAAAATACTAAGTGTTAGNGCAAAAGATACTACTAACAAAAGCAAGAGTCCTTTTGAAACATACAAGCAACTTGGATGTGTCCAGCCCCTTCCCCCAATCCCGTGGCCAAGTCTGGTCCAAAGAAAAAGCTTTAAAAGGCTCTGCACTCAACACTACATCGAAGGAAATAATCTCAGGCTGAGCCAAGATGCTCCTCGAAGATGTATGCAGACCTGGACCAGAATGAAAACGACTCCAAAAATACACACAGAAAGAGGGCCCTGCAGAGATAAATCACACAATTCCGCTAACACTCAGCTGGACCTACTGAAGTCAGGCAAAATTGCCGCATCAAGACTAGGGCAAATGCACTTCCTGTAACCGAAATCTGCAACCAAGCCATTAAGAAACAATGCACAGAAAGAGTGGTGTGAATGCCAACATGCAGTGACCACTCTGGGCTCACAATTCCCACCCCAGCATCTTGGACTCAAGGGAGAACTGCTCTTTTAGAGATGCTGTAGAGTCTTCCTGGGTTGCCTTTGTGCCTCTCTCTGTCCACAGTGACATGGTTTCCTCAAGAGGTCACCTTAACAGTCAGCTCTGTATGCCTGGGGCAGAGACAGACAGAGGTCCACACTCTAGACCTGGCTTTGCCACTCTTCTTGGTAAGACCCCCAAACGTTCCTATGCTATGCCCTTTGTAAAATGTAATAGCAGGACACACTCGAACAGGACATTATGGGTAACAGTACGTCTCTGTTGCAGTCCATGGAATATCAAGACACAAAGCATCAATAGCCACAGACAAGTGGAGCGTCCAGAGAGCGTGGCCTTTGAAACTGGCAGAGAAGTGACAGGCAGGGCAGAGATCTGGACTATAAAGACATGAGCCTAGCAGGGCTTGGCGCACACTGCATTCAGAAAATGGCCACTTCCTTCCTTCTCCACCAAGATTCGGCTTCCTCCTAGCCCTGGGGCACTAAGGGAAATCTCCCTGTGTGATGACTGCCATGGAGATCTTAACCACTGACCTTCTGTGATTTGCCCGCCTCCTGCTGACAGGCTTCCCACTCTTCCTGCCTCTCCCCTGAGAANGAATGCAAGCAGGCAGGGGTGGGGGAAGTCCCCTGCCTCCACCCCAAACAGCTGAGTGAATGAAGCTAGAAGAGGAAACGCTTTGTGGGTACCCGAAAAGCCAGTTCACCCTGCACCAAATTCCAAACCACTAGGCAGTTGTGGTAGATTGTAGCCCAGGCCAGACCAAATTGTAAGGTGACACTCAGAAGCAGGGCGGTGGCCAAACACACCTCCTCCTTGTGTTTTATGTGGCAGAAGCTACATACAATTTCATCCAGAAAATGTGTTCCAGGTGGCAAAATAGGTTTGAAATCCTAAGTCCTTTGAACATACAAGTCCTTTGAAGTATTTGAAAGTGTGGAAGTGTGTACGGAAGAACAGGAGAGGGATTTTCCTTTGGAAACTCCTTATCACTTCCACCAACACCAGAAGCATGCGCACATGCACACACACGCACACACACACACACAGACACACACACACACAGAGCCTGGACCAAAGGCCTTCCTAGCCAACTTCCTGGCGGTATTCCCTCCCTAACAACTGCACACACACACACACACACACACACACACACACACACACACACACACACAGAGCCTTCCTAGCCACCAACTTCCTGGCAGTAGTCCCTCCCTAACAGCTGCCTGGAGAAGCTCTGAGGACAATGCGAGCACAGCTGTGTGTGGACCTGTCTGAAGGTCTGTGACTCAGGATGACTGAGCCTTACTCACTGAGACTGCATTTTGATGAAGACTCCATGAAGCCAAGAACAGGGCCCTAAGGCCTTGACACAACTTTCCTTGGAACTTCACTAGAAATTCAAACCCCGCCACAGGGATCAGGCCTCCAAGCTGCAAGCAGCCAGTGGCTGGAGGTGGGCTTAGAGAGGCTGTCCTGAGGAGACAAGCAGGTGGACCAAGGTCTTGCAATGCGTAAACAGAGACAGATGGAGGTGCAAGTGAACGTCTGAGTGTTTCCACATCACTGTGGTTTCTGCCTCTGTTTCTTTTGTCTGCAATCAAGTTGCCCACCATCCAAGTCTGTCACTGAACCACTAGAATCTCAAATTCCACAAGCAGAGTGAGAAGTGTTGGGCGGTGACTGGAGGGGCCCATGTGCCTGGGTGATGCATATGGCTCCAGGCTCAGCTCTGCCATTTATAGCTGAATGACCCTGGGCAAGTGCTCAACATTTCAGGCCTAGTTTCTTCATTCATCAACTGAAATGATTTTTTTTTTTTGGTTTTTCGAGACAGGGTTTCTCTGTGTAGCTTTGCGTCTTTCCTGGAACTCACTCGGTAGCCCAGGCTGGCCTCGAACTCACAGAGATCCGCCTGCCTCTGCCTCCCGAGTGCTGGGATTAAAGGTGTGTGCCACCACCGCCCGGCCTGAAATGATTTTTTTAAATAAGAATTTTTTGAAATAGTCTATATCTACACAAAAAGGGCTTAGCCGAGTGTTAGGAAGTAGCATATAACGAATAAATAATTTTTGAAATGTATCCAGTTCAGACTTAGCTCTGCCATGGAGGGGCTAGTACAGTTGGTTTCTGAATGTGTTTTCTCTTCCTGTTTGAAATGTATCCAGTTCAGACTTAGCTCTGCCATGGAGGGGCTAGTACAGTTGGTTTCTGAATGTGTTTTCTCTTCCTGTTTGAAATGTATCCAGTTCAGACTTAGCTCTGCCATGGAGGGGCTAGTACAGTTGGTTTCTGAATGTGTTTTCTCTTCCTGTTTCCAGTCTTCACCAGACTCTCTACTCAGTCCCTTTAGGACATGCACCTTTCCTGAATCCCTGCCCAGGTCCTCTGAGGATCACCCCAATACCAGCTGCCCACAAGGACTCTCAAGTTCCAGCCAGGCTGACCCTTGGTTGCTGGGCTGTGTCCTCCAATGTCATTCTGTCCTGGATGATGTCTCCATCACTACAGACTGATTATCTGAACTGGTGCGCAAAGCGCTATCAGCTTCAGATGCTCATCATGTACCTGAGAGCTGGGCCTCCCTGGAGGCAACCTCAGCACAGCTCTACTTCCCTTCTTATGAGCAGCCTTGCCCCAAGGAAGGTAGATCTGTGAGCTTACAGAGGGCTTGGTGGTATGGTCACAATAAACATGGTCACGCCCATGTTACCATAGTGACTGAGTCATCCCATCCTAAAAGTCTATGGTTAATTCTATTACATGGTTCCAAAGGCACCAGTGAGTCCCACTGACTTCTCTTCTCCCCTCTACTTTCCTGAGCATTGGCCGAGATGCTGCTCACATGGTGAGAGCAAGGTGAAGGGATGGGGTGATGGCAGAAGCTGGAGAGCTGTCACAAAGGCAGAGATACCGATAGGGCACAGGCCCATCTGTCACACGTTCATTCATCAGCCACCCAGGAGCCACCCACTGAGTGGCACTGGATGCAAATGTCTGTGTTTGTTTTTTTTTAATGGGATGTACCAGTGTTTTCTCCCTTAGACCATATGGTGTTCCTTTTAGAGCAATGGTTCTCAACCTGTGGGTTGTAACCCTTTGGGGTCTCATATCAGATATCCTGCATCAGATATTTGCATTATGATTCATAACAGTAGCAAAATTATAGTTATGAAGTAGCAATGAAATAATTTTATGGTTGGGGGCCACCACAACTTGAAGAACTGTATTAAAGGATTGCAGCATTAGGAAGGTTGAGAACCACTGCCCCAGAAGCTTTCCCTCTGGTCGTTTTGGTGGGAAGAGACACTACTGTATAACACAGAAGCACTGTCCATGCTCACTAGTGTAAACTACTCCATCTCAGAGATGGGGCATATCAGAGTGATGTCTAATGATCCCAATGTCTATCTGCCCCCCCCCCTCAGCTTTCCGTTGCTTGGCATCTGCTCTATGTTCAGTGATATTCTCATATGGACAAGTACACAATCAGGAGGCATGATCTTTAAAAGTATGGACCTCAGGTATCTTGGAACTNTTCAGTGGCTCCAGCCATTGCCCTAGAGCTCTAGCAGGTTGGGGGCATGGAAAGGTGACTTAAACTCAACAGAGGACCACAGCTCCATGTCAGTGTTCTGCTTCTTACATCTGTATGCTCCACTCCAGGGAAGTTTCCTCATCCTCATTATTTAAGGCTGGGCCCCACCAATTCAATAATTGGACAAAGAGAACGGGAGCTAGCCTACACTGCTAGCCCTGGCTGCTCTGTCCTCTGCCTTGGTGGCTGTAGGCCATTCAGCGGACTCCAGCAAAGCCAGAGCCCAGTGCCTGGCACACAGTAGCAGCTCAAAGGTGGCCAGCACTAGGGCTCAAGAAATGACAACTTACAGNACTGCTGGTCNCCATCAGGACTCTGCAAGAGTTCTTAATNCTGGTCTCCCCAGGACAACGGTTTTTCTTAAGGTAACATAGGTAATAATGAGTACTTTTGGGATCTGAATGTAAGTCTGTTTGACTTCCAAGCCCAAGCTCAGTAGTGTCCACCCAGCAGCCCTTGAAAAGACAACAGTTCTGGGCAAACAGGAAGCACAGACAGGCTGACATAGTGAGGGGCAGGAATGGGAGAGACTATGTGAATCAAGAATAGTGAGGAGTGGCCATACCTGCTCTGGTGTTGGGGAAATGATGAGCCCCAGTGTGTGACAGCCAGCCTCCTTCCTCCAAAGCCCAGTTTTCACTGAGATCCATGCTTCCACCTAGTCCTTCCTGCATGCAGCTCTCAGATCAAATGCCTGAAAGACAGAAAGAAAAGGGATGTGGATTACTACTGATGCCCTCCTGGGGAGTGAAGCCCTCTTGGTTCAAAGTAACCAGTTTCCAGTTCATTCTATTATTTTGGCTTGCAAGTTTATTGTGAAGATATGGGCGTGGCCTGAGTGTGAGGTTACTGAAGTCCCCAAGCCACGTTCCTCTGACCATTTGGTTAAGAAATGTTCTTGAAGCAGCTGTCATCACTGCTGGACCTTGGGCATAGAACTTCCTTTTTACTTTCATGTATTTATTATAGACTCCTGGAACTTCAGGGAAAGAGATGGAGAGAGAGGGAGGAAGAAGAAAGAGGGAGGAAGGGAGGGAAGGAAGAGAGGGAGGAAGAGAGAATATAGTCATATATATACCTGAAAAACAGACCAAAATTTTTCAAATTAAAAGGCTGTAACTACCTATCAATATGTTGGATTTCTTTTTTTGTAAATTTCTGCATTTCTTTAGAAGCTTCAGTAATGAGGAAGAGTATTGCAATAAATATTATGTTACAGGGAAACTCCAGAGCCATAAAGGACCCTAGAGACTAATTTACCACTTCCATTTGCAAAGCCCAATAGGAAGGTTTGTGTCACAAGGCCTCTTGGCTTTCATGAGAAGGTCCAACCANCACACCAGCTATCCCTGAGGAGGCATCCTGGGAAATAAACTGCATCTTGGTTGATGACAATTCATGGCCAAATTTTCCCCACATTACAAAGCAATCTTACTAACACTGTGCATGGAGCAGGGCTTCAAATGAAAGTGGTTTTTGAATAATTGAACATGACTGAGTGACCCATCTGTGAATGTGTCGAGTGAGACCTCCACCGTGGCAGAAACCCTGAAGCCTAATTGGATGGGCACACTCCATGGTTTGCTATAATCAGAGCAGCTGCTCCATCTGGTCTCTAAGACTTCCAGAATGCTGTTGGGAGCTGCCCTGTGGGTCTCTGCGCACAGGGCTGTAGACAGAGCGGATGGATTGCTGTTCTTTTGTTGTGGCACTCCTGGGGGTTGTACCAAGCAAAATCTCTGATGAAGTACTGAGGATGATAAAAATTGTGATGCACTCACCAGAAGGCTCGCCAGAAACCCATGTTCAGCCGCAAGGTTTTAGTGCCTCAAGGTTTTAGAAGAGAATTCCAAACAAGAATGACTATGACACCCTGACCTGCCGGACTTCAGAATCCAGATCTGAGCCTGGCTCTAGCACCAACTTTGAACAAATTCCTTTATCCAGGCGAAATTTTTCTACTCTAATTGAAAGAACTCAGAATCGATGTTGTCAGAGGATGGTCCAGGCTTCCAAAGTTTGCAGGCTAGAATATTTTGCTTTTACATATGTGGTATTTTGAATGAGAATGGCCCGCATAGGCTCACACATTTGAATGCTTGGTCCCCAGTTGGTGGAACTGTTTGGGAAGGATTTAGGAGGTGT